>JAHKKF010528561.1:0-16368 GCA_019740295.1 Labeo calbasu
AGCATCCTCATTTTACAGCATTTTTACACAAGTCCCTAAAACTTTTAACAGTGCTGCAGCTTTGCAGGTAGGTTTCTTGAAGCATCCTGGAGACTTTGAAATAGTTCTTCTGGATTTAGTCTGTCTGAGTTTGTTCTGTTTCTTCATGTCATTCCAGACAGACTGGATGATGATGAGATCAGATCTCTGTGCAGAGCACTCGCTGTTGTCAGACTCCTTGCGCAAACAAAAATCTCACTGGATTATTACGATTGATGGCAAAATGAATGTTTGGAAATGTAATCTGATATTTCCTACTGACACACTACAGCAAAAGACCAACTTTAAACCATTTTTTAGCTGATGAAAATACTAGTGGCCTAAGACATTTGCACAGTACTGTATCTTGGTCACTGTATGTTTTTATTGTATGGAAAAAAGCACAGAGAACTTCAAATGTTCTTGTTTTGTTTTCCATAAAAGAAATAAATGGGTTTGGAAGGACAATGATGACTTTATACTTTTAATTTTAAAGCAAACTATTCCTTCAAATGGTCTATTATTCAACACAGGATAAGATTAAAAGAAATGGTGAAACAAAAATGTGCACAGAGGAAAGAAGTCACATTTAACTGCTGCAATATCTCACATAATAAGAAATACATTATATAAGAAAAATAAATAAATAAAATAAATGCCATGACTAAAGGCATATTAAGTATACTTCGGCCATCTGCGTCCACACACCATCTGCATTACGTCATTTTCATCATCAAGAGGGCTCGCGGACAGCCGTGCACCACATCTGTGTGCAGGCAATTTTTTGAGACCGCTCTGACGGTTCAATAACGTTCAATAACGCACGCGCAAGAATTAGGCAGCAGAGACAAGAGTCCAAACAATTGTACTGTGCATGTGTCGAACTACGCGGATGAGTAGACTTTGAAAGTTGTGCGGACGTGGACGCATGTATCTATTTTGCAGTGTGTGTTTTTCTGTATGTTTGTAACAGATCTACTTTGCACACATACACAAAGCTCCTGAGTCCCACATACTGGTGAAGATGGGTCTATACTGTAATATAGACAATACATGACATAGGAAAGCCATTCCATGTCCATAGCTCATTAGACAAAAATCTATAGAGGAGAATTTGCACTGTATGAAATATTCTTTATATTTTTAGTGATATCTTCATTATTTAATGTATGTTTGAATAAATCTGTCATGAAAACAATTATGTTATGACAGCAACAGAACAGAAACATAATTAGTGCATTGAATATAAATACTGCCTTTAATTGAAATTTAAATGTTTCTATACAACATGTATACAAGTGTTAAATATTATATATAAAAATAAACAGCAATTAAATTTTATAGTTCGTTAATTTTAATCTTTTATATTTTGTATAATTTTAATCTTTAATATTATAGCAATGCAGCAACTGACAGGGGTCCTTGAAGAATTTACAGTTTTAGTTGAGAGTTATTTATTTTTCCTTAAGAATAACTGATGCATATTGTACCGAATACATATCCAAATTAGGGGTGGGAGAAAAAAAAATGATTCTCCGATGCACTGCGATTTTCTCTTCAATGATTCTGAAATATTCAGAAGCTTGGAAAGATACTGAGCTTGTTTTTTTTGCCCGCATATGGCACATGTGTGCACTAGAGACGTGGTGGGCTTCACTGCACAGAATTTGTGCCGTGAGACACGTGCACATTGCTTAACAGTGTATGCTTCCACCCGCCATGTTTTACTTTAGATATGCTTTCATTAATGCCATTTGGAATGCAGTACTATTAGATGCACAAAACTCACGCGCTGACAGACTTTCACCTGCGCTTTGTTTGTTGTCCTGAAGATCGATTGCGGCTGTGGTTAAATGCACTTCCATTTTCTAATACTTTTATACGAAACTGATGTTCACACAGTCAGTTGTGTTTTCAGAGCAGGACACAACATCTGATATATTGAAATAGATCTGTGCATTAGTGTGAAAGCAGTCTATTAAAGCTGCCACTGTCTATGATCTCATTAGTAATAATCAAACTGCAATAATGCAGAGGAATAAAGAAAAAAAACCTATAACTATTTGATATAAACTTTATATGAAAATGCATCCACGTGCAGTAATATTGAAAACTGAGAAGGTGGCGCGCAGTGATATTGAGTTAATGAAAATTGTCATTGAATTGAATCGTGACACCAGTGAAGATTCACACCCCTACTTTTAAGATGACAGTACTGACATACAGAGATTCCAACTATAAACAAAAAGCAAAGAAACTGCAATTCTGGTTAAAATGTAAGGTTGTAAAGATGTATTTTGCACAGCAGAAGAATAAACTGGAGAAAAATGTAAATCAAGAATCGTTTTAGAATCGGATCATGACTCCCAGAATCGGAATCGGATCGGATCGTGAAGTGCCTGAAGATTCCCACCCCTAATCCAAATGAATCAAATCAATGAATTTGAATCAAATCAGAGTTAAAACAGAATTTGTTAAAATTGTGAAATCTGTGTCAATAACCAGTCCTACATAACCATAAGTCTCCATAATATGAAATAAGGTACAAGGTATGTATTTTTTTGTACAACAGTTTTATATATGTTTCAAGAAAAGAATACATTTAAAAACTGCCAAAAACTATCAGAATACTTTTGAAACTGATATTTTGGTTAAAACTAAAATCTTATTATGAACTAAAATTTTTTCATATTTAAAAGTAAATAAAAAGACAGGACAAAAAAATAGCACCACATCATTGATGCAGATCAATACCCAGCATGGTTAATTTGATGTGGATGAAGATGCCTTAGCTTGAGGGTTTACCTGATGCGTGTGAAGGCATAGAGGAGATAGGCCGCAGTGTTTCCCCTGTCATCCAGCATCTTGTCAAAGGAAAAGACGTAGTCGTTGATGCGGTTGTGTGAAAGGTCTGCATATTTAATGCATCCAAAAGCCACGGCACGCTGAGCCTTCACCAGCTCTTCCAGGGTCAGAACCTGCCACATATGGTTTCAAAAAGTTGTGAAGTTAGAGCAGACAAGACCTTTCACCACCCTTACAAAAAACAAGTTACTAAGTATGTCCCAAATACTCAAGAAGGAAAAAATTCACAGCAAGTCAGAAGAGAACATGGCATGATTACACGCTAACTTTTCTCCCTAATTTAATGCAGCATATGTTATTTACCATAATTCTGACAAATACAGCACTTGGCAAAAGTCTGATTCAGGGAAATTAAGTATTTCTATCCTTAGTCATCTATAAAAATCCATTATTTGACATCAATAATCAAATCTTAATCTTAATGTCTGAACAGGTTTGCTTTGCCTACTTGTGTTTGAAACAACATAATTGTATTTTTCAAAATCCTTCAATGTCAAAAGCTCTCTGTGCTATTTGAGAGACATCAATCAGGTGTATTAGGCATTAGGAGGTTCTTCAATTCTGAGTGCAAAAGAGTTGAGAATAATATAGGCAGTAATTGGTACAACTGGCCCCTGGTCTCATTTGAGATCTATTGATCTCTTCTGAACTGAACTGAGTACTCAGGCACACAAAGGGAGTTGGATAGAGATTTTCAGGGTGACATAAAAAGGTGCAAATTTTCTCAGAGTTTGAGGGGCTCACCTTATCTCTTCCCTTCTCCTTCAGTTTATCCATGGATCTTTTCAGACCCTCCTCCAGAAGGTCCATTAGACGAACTGTGTCCCCTGAACGAGTTTTAAATTTTTTCCTGGGAAGGAGATTTCATATTAATTCATATAAAACATTATTCAATAAAATATTTTCATTACAGCTAGAACTAGTGTTACATGGGGCACTAGGTCTACAACAAAAAAAAAAAAACTATGCTGATGAACCAATTAATCTGCTGATTTTTTTTTTAATAATCAAATAATATTCTATAAGATATCTTGCCCAACATTCTCACTAAAACGATGTGCAAAAACAACAAATTATACGTTCAGTATATATTACCAATTGAATGTTTGGGGCCAGTATGTTTTTATTACTACATTTTTATTTATTTATTTTTTATTAACACTAAAATTAATTAATACTTTTAGTCATCAAAGGCACACTGAATTGATCAAAAGTAACGGCAAAGACAACGTTACACAAGATTTTAATTTTAAATACAGTTGAGGTCAAATACTGTGTTGTTACCTGAATGATCCACAGCTGCCTGCTGTTCTTCAGAAAAATCCTTCAGGTCCCACAAATTCATTCAAATGACTCATTCAACTATTACAGGACTGTATGATTTTGAGATCCATCTTTTCACACTGAAGGACTCATTCAACTATTACAGAAGGTTCAAACGCTCACTGACGCATTAAAAACTTTTGAACACAATAAAGATGTGTACATTTTTCTTATTTTGTTTGAATAACATATTTTTTTCATTTAGCACTGCATTTCAGAAGCTACAGAAGACACTGAGATGTTTCCCAAAAGACAAAAGAAGTTAAATTTACCCTGATTTTTAAATTAAAAAAGTTTTCACCCCTGGCTCTTAATGCACTGGGTTTGCTTCTGAAGCATCAGTGAGTGTTTGAACCTTCTATAGTAGTTGCACATGAGTCCCTCAGTTGTCCTCAGTGTGAAAAGATGGATCTCAAAATCATATAGTCATTGTTTGAAAGGGTTCAAATATACACAAATGTTGAAAAACCAACGAATTTGTGAGACCTGAATGATTTTTCTGAAGAACAGCAGGCAGTTTAATATTTCAGGACAAACACAGCTGTGGATCATTCAGGTAACAGCACAGTATTAAGAATGAAGTGTATGTAAACTTTTGAACAGGGTCATTTTTATGAATTCCACAATTATTTTCTCTTGTGGACTACATGTAAACATCCTTTATGTGAAATTCTTTTTTTTTTTTTTTTTTTTTTTATTTAGTACTGACCTGAATAAGATAACATGCATTTTGTATTATCCCTCTTATTTTTGTTAAAATAATTAACATTTTGCAGAAACTGTAATTGTTGTTTTTTTGAACTTTGTTCATTAAGAATCCAGGAAAAAATAATTTCCACAAAAATCAGCACAGCACAACCATTTTCAACACTGATAACAAGAAATGTTCTTGAGATTAAATTATATTAGAATGATTTCTGACGAATGATGTGACACTGAAGACTGGAGTGATGATGGCTGAAAATTCAGCTTTGCCATCAGAGGAATAAACTACATTCTAAAATATATTTTAACAGAAAATTATCATCATATTTTACATAGTTAAGTTACAATAATATTTCACAATATTACTGTTTTTTTAACAATATTTCATCAAATATTGTAATTCTTACCAATCCTAAACTTCTGAACAGTAGTGCATGCTATGGTTTAAAATATAACTGTTGGGTTAAACTTTCCCGGCTCAAATATTTGATTTTGCTATTTATTTATTTTTTTTCTGAGGAAAGACAGACATGTATAGTGATGAAAGCCAAAATATTCAATGTCATGGACAAATATTTACTGAGTAATCCACTATTTAGAGAGAGGTCAAAATGGCATTTTTCACCTTAGAGAGTCAAGTTACAGGGGGGTTAAAATGACTTCAGAAAGATGGCAGCATCATTTTAGTTTTACACAGAGATTGGTAGTTCTGTTAGTAAAATCTGTTGACTTAAGCAATCCTTGTTGCATTACGTGCCAATGGTGACCATTCAAAAACGGTATTAATGACAAATATTATGATTTTTTCACGCCCTTTCAGATATTGGGTCTTAAACTTTCCTTTCTTAAATGGAAACCCAATGTCTAAAAGGGCATTAAGATATCTTCAATACGTCTTGAGTTACAGGCATGCACCACTAGTCACCAACGGTCACCATTGGCACATAGTGTAACAAAGACTGCTAAAGTCAACAGATTTTACTAATAGAACAAACAACCTCTGTGTAAAAACAAGACAATGATGCTGCCATCTTTCTGAAGTCATTTTTACCCCCCTGTAACTTGACTCTGAATCTAAGGTGAAAATTGCCATTTTGACCTCCCTCTACAAAATAGTGGATTAATCAGTAAATATTCATCCATAACATTTAATATTTTGGCTTTCATCATTATTCATGTCTGTCTTTCTTCAGAATAAATATTGGCAAAATCTAAATTTTGAGCCGGGGACCTCTGGCTGAGTTGACACGGAATAACCCTAACACTATATAGTAATATTTTTACAGCTTAAAAGCAAAGTTGTTTCCTTTGAACATCAGAATGTAATTATTTTTCCGTAATCCTGCAGTAATCCAGTTATTGTTCATATTAAAATACTATTACTTGTGTTGCATACAGAGTTTTAACTATCTAATCAGATCAACAGTACATAATGCTTTATTCAAAATTAATTTGCTTTCATTTATGCTACGCTCTATGCATCTCGCCTCGACCAATAAAAATTCTGTTCTGTTTTTTTTTTTTTGTTTGTTTGTTTTTTTATTTTATTGATTACTAGCCATTACAGCCCTATGGGTAACCCTGGTGGAAAGATTATGAAGGTGACCTCCATACTATTCAGTGCACTTACTTGTCCTCTCCAAGAACCACACCAAAACCTGCATGTTCTACCCGTGAGACCTTGGGGTCATACCAGCCTATCAGCTGAGCAGCAGCAAAGACCACTTGGAAGTGCATTGCCTGCCATACATCGCAGACAATGGCAAGAAAGAAATAGAAAAAACAAAAAAAAACAATGAAAAACATTTAGTTATCTGATCATCTATACAAATAATTCACAGAATAAACAAAAAAGATCTGCACAGTTTGGATCAAGATCTTCATCATAAATCCTTAATTTTAGCCATGGAAAACGGAAAATGTCTTTCTTCTTGTGTATACAGAGCAGAATCGTAAACTAAACTGTGTTAACAATGACATTAGCAGATGGCGGTTCCTGACCTAGACCGCATTAATATTTGAGGTGAGGATCATATTGCACATATTTATAAACATACAGATGTTTGAATTCTGAGGTGTGTTTCTATCTTGCTCAGTGCCCTTGACCTCTGCTGCATGTGTCCTCATACATATTAGATAACTGTGGGAAGGTTCATGCTCTGAGGTCTGTTCAAGATTTCACCAACACTCTCTATGGCATACTCACACACCTGGCCACTGTCGGTCACGTAGATGATGATGTCAGCTTTCTCATCAAAAAGCCTGTTTTTGATGGCAGCTAGATCGGAGGTATCGTAAGTGTAGCCTCCATCTGATTTGACAATTGTCAGGGGAATAGACTGGCCCGGAGCAAACACTATCTTCCTGCCCTCGTCCAACTGCACCAGCCCTGATATAAGAGAGAACGGGATTGGCAAGTAATGTGAAAGATGAAGGTTGAGCGACGGACTAAAAGCAATCTTAAAACAATACTGCCCCCAAATGGATATGTGCAATGCTTTTAAATGAACGTTCCAGTTCAGTTCAAGCTAAGCTTTTTATACAGTATCTGTGGCTGATTGTCGAATAGCAAAGAAAAGACTTTTGACCTTTCTTTTGGTCTGTAAAAACAAACAGAAATCATGTTTAGAGTAACATGCTTATAGTGGAAGCCTATGGTAAAAATTAAACACACTGTTTTGGAAGAAAAGCCAGGAGAATGTGACACTTGTGCAATAAAATAACCTATCAACCTTGCCTACAACTTTACATTCAATCTTTAACTCAATGTGAAAGTTGTTTAGAGAAATAAAAATCCAACCACATAAACTGTCAACTGTCAATTATTTCTTTAGAATTAATTAAAATATATAAATATTTACTGAAAAATAAATAAATAAAATCAGACATACAAACAAAACAACCAATTATAAATAATAATTAAAAATAAATATTAAACAATTAAAAAAAAATCAATTAAAATACACAAAAAATTGATATTAATTTATGAAAATGAAAAACATATGCAATCAATCAATTAATGATACACTTCATTTGTAAGATGGCAAAAAGGAAAATATTATAAATAATTTATTTTAATTAATTTCTCGTATGCCTTCTTAAAAGTGAAGTATGTCATTTCCCCACCTACAGCAGCATGAAACAGAAACGCAATACGGTAAGTGTGACTTGACTAACAGTGCGAGTTTGTGGTGGGACCACTTGTTTGTTTGAACAACATAAAAAATAAAAAATAAAAAACAGACATTACTGGTGAGAGAAAAAAAAAAAAAAAAAAGCAGCAAACATAATATTTTTAAACCTTAAATATAACGTTTACTATTAGATAGTGAAACAACAAACACAAGTCAAAGGTCAAAGAGCCCTCGATTTGTACCTTTCTCTTCAAACTCCATCACAACAGCTGTCATCATGTCCTGGTAGTAGGACTCTCCTCTCTCTTCTATGCGAATATCCAAGCAGTTGTAGACCTTTTGAAACTCTACATCAGCAAAGCGGAAGGGATAAAAACTGTTTAATTACAACAGTCACACCACAGGGAAATCAAATGCAGCACTCTCCTAAATGAACAAAACCTGATTGGACATCATCGTGGATAAAAAAAAAAACACTAATTGACCTTCATTAGACAAGCCTTAGTGGGGACTGATTCAGGGGGACTGAAGGGTCTGACTAAGTGATTAAGGTAGATGCTGTCTAGAGTTGGTGTCACAAGGAACAGACAGGCCAGACAGTGGTGCCGAGCATCTGTGCCCTTAGAATTCGAACTGGTGAAACTAGTTTAAATATTTGTCCTCTGCATTAAACAGACATTGAAGCAAAGGAAAAAGGAGAGCAAACATGTAAAGAATGTCTCAGCTTTTAAATATCAGACGTTTTATAGAATTAAAATAAAATAACAAATGAAACGTTTAAAATACCATCTTGGACACAAAAACTCTTCAGTACTTGAACAGAGGCTTCACTACTTGAATCATGATCCCTGTATTTCATCCTTTCTTGTTTGGAATGGAGGTGAATAAATGATCACTTCTGAGTAAAGCGTTCCTTTACTATTACACCTCACCTGCAAAGAAGTATCAGTTTTCATTCATTTGTTTGTTTGTTTGTTACTGGTATGAGCTGTACAAACTTTGTATTAAACACTGAGTTCACTGTTATTTTTGCCTGACACCTAATGTCCTAATAAAACATTAAAGAGTCTAAAGCTTGGTTTAAACTTGATTACAAGTGTGTACACACCAAAAGTGATGTCATTGTGGCACTTGTGAAATTTTGTCAGTGCACACTTATGGCCAAAATTTCACAAGTTAATCCCACTGGAGGAATCTAAAGGGGGCATGTCTGACAGGTACATGTGTTTGCATATTTTAAAAGGAAATAATTTTTTGGCCTAGAAAAAGAAAGAAAGAAAGAAAGAAAGAAAGAAAGAAAGAAAGAAAGAAAGAAAGAAAAGAAAGAAAAGAAAGAAAGAAAGAAAGAAAGATAGATAAGCAGATTCTTTACTCAAAAAGATCACTGCAACTTTTTCACATGCATTTGTTTTTGTATTAAATGTAATGAAAAAGTTTTAGTGATGAATAAATGTTAATAATCAAAGTAGTAATAAAAAAAAAAACTATAAATATTTTTATTATTTATGTTTAATTGTGAATGCAAATAAGATTTATACTATATTATATTAAAGTGTAAGACTGAGAATGTTGAAAGAAGTCTCTTATGCTCACTAAGGCTGCAGTTTTTCATCAAAATAAGAGTAAAAACAGTAATACTGTGAAATATTATAATTTAAAATAACTGTTTTCTATTGTAACATACTTCAAAATGTAATTATTTATTGAATTACTTCACTCTTCAGTGTCACAAGTTCAGACTTCAGAAACAAACTTCAGAAATTAAGCTTTAGAAACATTTCTTTTTAATATTTTTGTGGAAACTTACTTTTTTTTCTAGATTTCTGATTAATGTAAATTTAAAAAGAACAGCAATTATTTGAAATGTGAATCTTTTGTAACATTACAAACGTTTCTCTGCTTCCTTTAGCAGTGAACAATTCATAACAATTCATGCAGTCTGTGGAAGTTTGTACATGCTGTCTGTGTGAAAAATACATTCTTAGTGATGAATTTCTTACACCTACCATTGCGGGAAACATCACAGATGAGGTTCCAGGCTTTGATGAAGTCTGGCTCTTTGCTCTGGAGTTTAACCACACACTGGTAGGCCCTCTTCTTAAATTCCTCATCCTCATCAAACCTTTTTTTCGATTCCTGAGGGAGATGAAAGAAGAAAGACGTTTAACAGCTTTGAAAAGAAAAAAAAAAAGAAAAAAATCAGTTGCACAGAATGCACAATTATGCTCTTAGCACTTACGTAGTTTCCCTCAAAGCAAAAGAGAAATCTTTTTTGGATGCAAGCATCAAAACAATGCCCTACCACAGGGGTTCCCAACCTTTTTCACTCCGGGGCCCCCCTCCTTCTCTGGTCAATTTTGGAATGCCCCCCTATGCCTGACATTTCTTCTTACGCTGTACTTCCGCAGCAAAAAGAAAGGGGGTTATTTTTAAACCTTTTCTATTAACCAAAATATCTGTTTAGCCTTTTTATTCTTCTACTGCATGTTAAAAAAAACCCTCAAAATTCAAACAAACTTTAAATTTAAAAAGTTATACGTTGTAAATTAAAAGAAACCCCTCTGCTCAACTCTAACTTTTAAAATAATATATTTACATATACAGATATAAAGCACCTGACTTCTTTAATTCAGATATTCTTTACAACTTCAGAGTACTTTTTCTTAAATAAGTGAACCTGCCAAACAGGACAACAGGGAGATGCCAAAGACCAGTCACTAAACCTGTTGAACTGAACTGTTTGTATCCATTAAAAAATAAACACACAAATGAAAAATGCAGCAAATACATTATAAATTTGTTGAAACACATCGATCAAGGCAGTTCATCAAAGACGTGATCAGTTAACAACGGTTCCTCCGTCAGAGTGCGTCTGATGCTAATAGGTGCATAAACACCACTGAGCCTCACAAGATTATCCTCTATGGGTAAGCATACATTATAAAACACTCACAGAACATTAATTGGACAAATATGCAAATACACTGAAAATTCGCGCAAAAATACTAGGGATCAAAGACCCGAGAGCGTGCACAATTTGGGAATCAATAGCGGACTTGTACATGCCTAATGTACGTCTCGTGCCATACATTAGGCACGCACAAGTTCGTTACAACTCTGATCGTCTTTACCTTGACATTAGCACTGTTTGTTTCATGCAGCCGAGAGATGTAGTTTGCGTGAAGCGTCTGGAAGAACACGAGAGAGGCCGTGCTTTGATCATTTTAATTTAATACTTTAATAATGAAATTAAACAATTTTAGGATAATATTTAAATTAATTTTAAGATATCTCACGGCCCCCCTGGAGGATCACTGAGACCCCCTAGTGGGCCACGACCCCCCGGTTGGGAACCTCTGCCCTACCGTATTGCAACACTTTAAAGCAGTCAAGCTGTGGACGAGCTTTTGACTCTTGCTGCTGGTTTGAATTTGACTATGCTTCCCGTTTTAAGTGTTGATCGCCTTTCATTTTTAACCAGAAATGTGTTTTCCGTGTGTTTTTCCTGCGTCACTTGAAATGTATCCGTTTTTATTTGTTGTTACTAAAGGTGAGACACGTGAGGGAAAAAAAAAAACAATTAGTTGTGGGACTATTCTGTCATAAATCGCATCATTCCTGAACGTTCTACCGTCCACCTAGTGATTACACTGGTTTAGCAAGTTTACACATGCTTTTGGTCCGTGCACTAGATCTAGCTTAGGACGCGTGCTGTCTGTGAATGTTTGGTCAGTACGGGTTACAGAATTAAATCACTGAGGCTGCTCTCATATATATATTTTTTTTGTCCCGAGAATGAATCCAGCATAAATATGCGGATGTCACTCCCGAAAAATTGCAGAATGTGTCCAAAAAACTAAAGCGTCATACAAATTATAAATGGATTATAGGTAACACTTTATAATAACATTCAGTTTTAAGTCATTTATAAGCAATTAGTTAATGATGAAATAATCATTTACAAAACATTTATAAAAGATTACTAAGTGATATGCTAACAATTTGTGTATGTTTTGTTAATTCATTTACAAATAATTTACAAGTAATTAGTTAATATTTAACTAATCATTTACAAAACATGACTATGCATTCATAAACGATTAATAAGTGATATGTTAGTATTTTTTATCTATGCTTTGTAGATTAAGTTATAAATCATTTACAAGTGATTAGATAATGATGAACTAATATTTTACAAAACATCACTTTACGTTCACAAATGATTAAGTCATATGCTAACGATTTACAAAACTGTCCTAAGTTATCTTAAAAAAATAGCATATGATGAAATAATCAAACAGATCCTTAGTCAAGTTACTAGTTAATATATTATTAATCAATTATAAATTATTAAAATGTCAACCATTCGAATTACCTTTCACTGAAGATCACATCATCAATAAAGCATTTACAAATCTTTCTGCATTGCAACTTTTTTTTTTTCTTTTTCAGTGAATTAACTTGTTCACATATTAATTGTTCACCTCAAAACTAGCAATGTGCAATGTGTAAATAGTGTAAATTTTGATTTCATGAGGGCTTAAAAATTAAATTCTTTCCTATGATGGCAAAGCTGAATTTTCAGCAGCTATTACTTCATTCTTCAGTGTCACATAATCCTTTGGAAATAATTAAAATATGCTGATTTGGTGTTCACAGGGTTTCTACTCATTTTGCCATTTCAAAATTCTATACTTTTCCAGACTCAAATTTTCAAACCTCTCAACAGATTTTCAGACCATATTTAATAGTAAATATTTAATAATTAATATTTATAATATTTAATAATATTTAATACTAAAAATAGTTCATACAACATTATTTTCAGCTTTATATTTGGTATACAGTAGTCATCTGTAAATATTTTTATTTTTCCTCTTGCACACATAAGTCTGCATATTTTTTTTTTTTTTTGTAAAGGTCCTTGAGGCTATAGTACAGTGCTAAGAATATAATGAGAAGAAACCCAAAACGCTTATAACCTGCATTATGCATAATGAAAAAGTGCACCTTGAATTATTTTCAGTCATGTCTGACAATCACTAAAGAATCACTAAACAGCTGCCATGAAAACACACTTCTTGTATGATTTTTTTTTTTTTTTTCCATATTCAGCTTTCTTTTTTCCATACGTTTACAGACCTGGAAATGACTTAAAGGGGTCAGATGATTTTGCTAGAAAGAACGTTATTGTGTGTATTTGGTGTAATGCAAAGCGTTTACACGGTTTGAGGTTCAAAAAACACATTATTTTCCACATACTGTACATTATTGTTGCTTGTCTCTGCCCTGCCTTTCTGAAACAAGTCAATTTTTACAAAGCTCATCGTTCTGAAAAGCGCTGTGTGCTCTATCCAGTCATAGTCAGCTATCCAGTGCGTTGTGATTGGCCAATACCTCAAGCGTGCGATGGAAATGTTGTTACGCCCTTACCATGTTGTGATGCCGTGTCCCGGCGCAACGAGACAAAAATCAATAAAACCCATTATAAATAAGGCATTTGTTGCATTCAGTGAGGACATAATTACTGGCTATAATGACTCATACTGTCTTTTTGCGCGTTGTGTAAACATAACACCATGTCTGCATTTGGGATAGTAGAAACGAGAAACAACAAGCACTACTCTACACTGCTCAAAACTCATGTTTGAATAGCCAGTAGCAAATTCTTTAAATACGAAAACGTACTTACAGGCTGTGAGTCAGAATCGCCAGACTGTCCTTGCAAAATTGGAATTGCCCCACTTTATGGTGTACACAGCTACTCTGCCTAAGTTCAGGAAACAGTCCTCCATAAAATGAACTGCACACACTCGAATATTTGCATTGTACTGCTCTGGAACAGTGTTGTAAATGTAACTTAACCACTGATTTCTAGTTGTGTACTCATTTGGAAGGCCAAACAAAGTACTTTCGCTTTCACATATAAAAACACAGCATTGCCACAACATGGCAGCGGCTGCAACAATACTACAGCGAGAATAAAAGGGTATACATTTGGGTGGTGTTATGCGAATCTTCCCACAAACAGCTTGTAACACTCCAAAGACAGGGAAACATGATATTGCATCATATGACCCCTTTAAATCAAATTACATACTTTTTCATACTTTTGTAAACCATGACGCTGTGCTCAAGGAAAAAAAAAAAAAATCTTATCAATAATGAAAACAGAAGGTTAATATAAATAAATAAAAAAAAGGTTAAAAATAAATAAAAAAAACAGCATTTATGTGAAACTTAAATCTTTTTTAACATTATAAATGTCTTTACTGTTACTTTTGATCAAGTTAAAGCATCCTTGTTAATAAAAAAATAATTAATTTATATATAATGTGTATATACAGTGCCTATAGAAAATCATCATACCTTGTGAAAACCTTTCCCTTTTGTCACATTACACCCTGGAAAATAAAATAAATGAAGTATAATAATTAAAGTAAAAATTTTAAAAATGATCATTCTGGAGGATTATTAAAAATTAAATCAGTGAAATGCCTGGTTTGGTAAAGCGATCAGCCCCTTAAGAGTATACCATTATAAACTTGCTCAGGTGCAAGCAATCAACTTCCAGATTAAACACCAGGCTAACTGCCCCACCTGATATCAATTGCAATGATTGCAATGGCGTTGATTACTTCAGAAAAAAAAAAAAAAAAAAGGAGCCGTTTCTTGAAAATTCCACTGTAAGAAGTGCATGGTATGGCAAAGAATTCACAGAATTTTCAAGTTAAAAGAAGGCTACAAAAACATTTCAAAGGCTTTAGCTATACCTCGGAGTACTGTACAGAGCATCATTAAGAAGTGGAAAGCGTTTGGCACCACCAACACATTGCCTAGAACAGGCCGTCTGTCCAAAGTGGATGACAGAGCCAGGAGGACACTGATATGAGAAGCTACCAGGAGGTCAAAGGCAACTTTGAAGGACTTACAATGCTTTATGGCAGGGTCTGGTCAGACTCACACATTTGGAAGAGTCTGATACCTTCTGGCAATAGGTGCTATGGTCTGATGATACCAAAATTGACCTTTTTGGACTGAACTCCAAGCGCCATGTTTGGCGAAAAGCAAACACAGCACACCAACCAAAACAAACCATTCCTACTGTGAGGCATGGTGGTGGCAGCATAATGTTGTGAGGGTGTTTCTCTTCAGCTGGGACTGGCCGATTGGTCTGGATTTAAGGAAAAATGGATGCTGCCAAATACATCCAAATTCTGGAGAAAAACCTGCATCCCTCTGCTAGACAGCTGAAGATGGCCAGGTCATTCTCCTTCCAACACGACAATGACCCTAAACGCACTGCCAAAACAACAACAAAACGGCTTAAGGATAAGAAGGTGAATGTCCTTGAGTGGCCAAGTCAGAGCCCTGACTTAAATCCAATTGAATATCTGGGGATGGATTTGAAGAGAGCAGTCCATTGCCACTCACCACAGAATTTGACTTGAGCAATTCTGCAAGGAAGAATGGGCATATATTCCCCAATCAAGGTGTGCAAAGCTAGTACAGAAATGTCCGAAAAGACTGATACCTGTAATTAAAGCAAAAGGTGGCTCTACAAAGTATTAATTCAAGGGACTGATGACTTTTCCAACCCTGTTAAACTTCTTTTTTTTTTTTTTTTTTTGCAGAACTGTTTTCTTTCATTGGTTTGATGTTGTAAGACCAACATTGTAAATAAAGCTGGAAAAGTTATTTGGAATGGGATTTGATTTCAGGCTGTATGACAAATAAAGTAACTATTTTTAAAGGGGTATGATGATTTTCTATAGGCACTGTAAAAAGCATCTCTTCAATCAGAGAATCCAGCTGAAGGCTGACATTATCAGACCTATTAACAACAGGTGTATGACATGACCGTTATCTTTAAAGCCAGCTTATCAATTTTCAGCTGACCCAATTAAAAAAAACAAGTAACACAGAGTAACACTGGTGAAACAGAGCAGCAGTCAGTCTCCAATTCTGAGCACATCCAAAGGTTATATGTAACAGATACTCACTTTGTAGAAAGCCTGAAGGTCACTAATAGGAGGGGAAACACTGATATAGTCTGGGAACCTGTCTTGCAAATGAGCAATCAGCATCCCAAACTGTGTTCCCCAGTCTCCAACATGGTTCAACCTGACAGATATAGGATAAAAGAATGAAAGAAATGCACTCAAGCACTAATGAACACAGATTAGTGGTGGCCAAAAGAAATGCAAAAAAAGAATATCCTTTACACTTAAAGGGGTCATCGGATGCAAAGTTCACTTTTACATGTTGTTTGAACATTAATGTGTGTTGGCAGTGTATGTACACATCTACCCTATAATGATAA
>JAHKKF010528561.1:20643-38931 GCA_019740295.1 Labeo calbasu
TTATCTTAATTTCATTATTGCCAAATACCCATCTTAATTTAGAATTTATCTTAATTTAATTTGTTAAGAAAGACTCATTTTTATTGGCGCGTTGGCCTAGTGTATGCCTAGGCCTATTTAGAGTGCTGAAATGTTACGATGTTACAAAGGACTTATTTTATTTTTTTGTTCCAACTTCCAAGCGGCCTATAGCCTAAGTTAGTCATGAATAAATTATGTTAAAACATGTATAAATGACTCATTCTTGACAAAAGGCAAAAGAGCTGTATGCTTGCGCACATTTGAATAATTTCGGGCTGTAAACGGGCTCTGGCTTTTAAAAAGCTGTCAATCAAAATGTACTTGTCGGGCTCAGGCCGAATTCTGTCGGGCTCGGACACTGTCGGGCCTAACTTTTAAGGCCCGATTACAGCTCTATCCAGAATCACGCAGTTCTATTTTGCGAACAGCTCTTAAGTAAATCTTGTTTTTATGTAGCCTGTTGATTTCTGTTCATGGTATTCAGCTGCAACTAAATGTTTAGCAAAAAAAGAAACAGAATAAATATGCTCTTTATCATATTTTATTCAGATTGGAATCGAAACTGGGAATTAAAAAGCATCGGGACCGAAATTTATAAAATTCTTCCCTTATCCCGCCGTCTGGAGTCTAGGAGTTCTCTTATTTAATCATTTACTTAGTTTCATTGCCAGCAAATGAACCAACACCAGCATAAGGCTAAAAGCAGCCTAATGTTTTCAATATGATTTAATTTGTGTTTAACATAATTACTAATGCTTACGTTTCCTTAGTTATTCAAAAAGCACAAAAAGCAGCTGCAGAAAATGAGCGAAGAACATTAACATAATGACTCGTCTAGCGAGTTCATGCACTTAAAAAAAAAAAAAAAGCAAAAAAACACTTCTGGTACCATAGGTGAATACAATAGTTGCATCACTGTATGCTGCATAAATCTCTTACCCCTTTTTTACACTACACACGTCTGCGGCGTGAAGGGGGGCCGTTCCCCTAAAACCAAGTTACTTTCCCCTCCTTGCTGAACGTGATCAATTTCAAAAGTGAAAGTAAAACCGTAAAAAAGCACATAAGAAAGCGTTTGGGCGCTTTCGCAAGTGTCAGCAACTGCACGTAATCACAGATTGCACGTTTCCCAACCAAAAACACCATCTCCTGCTCACCGTGATTTGTGCCCCCTGTAAATTTAAATGCCACCCGATGGAGGTGTCTTGGCACCGGCTCTGCGACGCAGCCAATCTTGTCAATGCTTGTGTTTATGCCAGCCACCTCGCTGCGATTTTCTGAAGCGACTCAGATGCTGCTCTGCACTGCATCGCTAAAGTTAGGCACCTAGTCTTTTTTTGACAAATAATAATAATAATCGTCTTGCTATCGTTAAAGGCACCAGCAACCGGCAATATCCCTGACTATCGTCAACACACAATACTATCATCTATCGGCACAATCCTAATTTGGGCGCTGCCGTCCTCCTCTCTCCTGGGAAGGTTAAATACAGTAGTTAGAAAGTAGCTATAGGTGATTAAATACAGGATCTATTTGTCTCAGAATATTGAAGGGATCCACATTCCTGGGGCTGAGTTAGGGCTGCACGATAAATCGAAATAAAAATCGCAATCGTGATTAATCAAAAGCTGCGACTGTCATGCCTATCTTACTGTGCACAGTTCTGTGATCAGCAGTATCTCTCCATCCGAAGGCCAGAGGGCACTCTGGCGTCTAGTCCCAAACTACTTCGCTTTGAAGAAGGTTTTGAGCGTATTCAGCCCAGACTAAATACCTGCTCCAATTTGTCTGATTCTGATGTACATCTTGAGGAAACGTGAGCTCTCGGCTAAAGCATTCAGTTTGGCCACTGGACTGTGGGTGATACTCTAAGCTAAGGCTGATGTTCATGTGAAGCTGATGGAAGAAAGCCACGCAGACCCTCTAACACAGGAATCGAAGCCATACTCTCTCAATGCCATGGAACACCTCAAAAGCATGGTCTTTGCACTTATTAGGGGGCAGTTGTGGCCTAATTGCTAGAGATTCTGACTTGTAATCCAAGGGTTGTGGGTTTGAGTCTCGGTACCTGCGGGGACCTTTTCAGTGGGGAGTGAATAAACAGCGCTCTCCTCCACCCTCAATACCACGACTGAGGTGAGACCCACCAAGGCACCGAACCTACTCCCCAGGTGCTGCAGCAAAAATGGCTGCCCACTGCTCCGGGTGTATGTTCACGGTGTGTGTGTTTGTTCACTACTTACTGCTGTGTGTGTGTACTTGGATGGGTTAAACACAGAGCAAATTCCAAATCAGTGAATTGGTCCAACGTTCTACCTTCATCACGGCAAGCCAGACTGGATTGTAACTCTGGGTTTAGACCCTTAACAGAATAGTAGTTTTAGTGTATCATCTACACAGACTGAATGGCAAGAGTGCGGAAAGAGAGAACATACACAGCTGTGGTGTTACTTCCCTGCTGGAATGAGGGCAGCTGATCTCTAGCATCTTTACCCCCTTTAAGGTGTTTAAGTTACTGAATGAGGTAAAAGCTGTACCTTCATTAGTCCAAACAGCTGTTGTCCAGTCTAAAGCTTTCCCAGTGAGTAGGGAACAAACAAAGGGAATTTGACTGTCATCTGTGGGCTTTAGCATGGGTTGTTGGTTCACAATCATAAAACATTCCATTAAGAATCCCTTAAATTTATATTGCAGCCTGTCAAATTTATCTCGGGTTGTTGCTGATGAACGGCCAGCACATTTGCTTGGGCTGAGATTTTAGTAGATGATAGATGCTGGATCAGTTGTTGGCAAAGTCTTCTTTAATGCACACTGTAAGGAACTAGAATAGAAATCCATGTGCCGATTTATTAGCGAGAGCAAAAAGAACGAACAGACAGGCAAGGATCAGTACCCTGCAAGATGCAGCAACGTAGATAAGAAAATAATCAATTATAGACAGGCAGCAAACAATCTTATTAACATTTCTGTCATAACTTACCAAGTTAATTCGAACTTTTATTTTGACAGGTTGTAGCAGACCTTTTTTGTGCTTTAAAGGTCACATACTGTACACCTTTCTGGATGTTTATTTTAGCTGTTGATGTCCTTAAGAATATATATTTGCGGTATAAGTGCCAAAAACCATCTCAATATATTTTTACAGCTCCTCTCTTGGGAAGGGATTTTGGCCCTTCTAATTAATATTTACGAGTCCTTCTTCTGATTGGCCTGTTGATTTTTGAGTGACGCACGGCCAGGCCAACCACAGGTAACTAGGGTCATCTATGCTGTAGCCTGCTGTCGCTTGGTGATACTCAACAGGATGTTTCAGAATGGTAATTATTTATTGTATATATTTTTGTAAACACCGAATGCAGTAAGCTACGTAACTATTGCTTTAGTAAAGCCCTTTCACACTACACACTGTTGATTCCGAAAAATTGCCGGAAAGTTGCCAGAGTGCAACTCGGGATTGTCCCGGGATTGATTCCGGGAATGATCCCGGATTGGGAACCTGGATCATTCGCCGGTTTAGTTTAAGTTTAGTGCAATGTACACGTCGCATTACACATCACGTCTTTACGAATGAACCAAATTAAATAATTCCGGAACGAATCATGGGACACATTATCCATGTATTTTCCAGAATCGCTGTGTGAAAGAGGCTAAACCTGACGTGTCACTGGTTTCTTATATTAATGCTGTTCGGAAGCCTGTACAATGATGTAGTTTCCCGACATTCATCGACTGAACAGTGTTTTCTCGAATTGTTTCCGTGTTGTTGTTGCTCAGCAATGGCATGGACGCAATGTTGTCTGTGGGCTTGGCAAAAGGAGGGTGGGATGGTGTCTAAAGGCGGTGACTGAGTAGTTCGGATGTCACATTTTTACGGAAGTCACAGCTTGTGAAAAGGCACAGCTACTTTATGCAGGCTGTGTGCATTTTACTGTGGATTGACTGTTTTGAAACTTATATGGTAGTTACATAGCCCCTAGACCTCAGTTATTAGTAGAGGTGCTCCGATCAGGATTTTTGAGGCCGATCACAGATCGCCGATTACAGGAAACTGTATCTGCCATCCTTTTAAAACCTCCTGTTAATCATGTAGAATTATTTATAGAGATACTCCAAGATTTTTAGACACTTATTCAGTGCCTGATGTTTTTGTTTTTTTGAGAGAGGGGAGTTTTTTTAATTTGAGGGGTGGAGGGGAGACAATGCGCTGTCACTTTAATTCTGCGTGTGCAGCACAGACTCCGTGCGGAAACGATCTGTACACTGCTGCAGATACACCGCTCCTGGAACGCACTACTAGACCACAACCGTGTGCAGCTTGAACGCTTTAATCCGTTAGCATGAGAACGGAAAAAATACGCACTGCAAACGGAGGTATGTGAACGTGGTGTTATGCGTTTACGCTTCAAGTGTGCTTGGCGCCCAGTCTCCAAGAGAGCGCATGAGCGCTGAATGGTTAAACACCGGAAAGAATTAAAAAGAAATGCAGTTTACAAACTTTAGCGATGATGCGACACTGATTCCTTTGTGCAAGTAACAATTCCTGTGTCAACTGTGCAGCTCGCTTACAGTCAGACGCCACATGGTGATTGGAAGCCATTCGCGCACTTTCGAGAGAGAAAGATAGAGATCATTCACTCACGCTGTTTGTGAAATTATGGCTCACATAAGGTTTTCAAATTTCTTTAGAAGTTATTTAATGAAGAAATATGAATTGTACCTCACCTTCAGCATTATAATGGTTTTACCCACGCTGAAAAGCGCCTGAGACGGTGCCGCTGCATGTCATACCAAACCTCTCACGGCAGGCTTTAGATCGGTTTATGAGATTGACCTTTTTAAAGACCGCCGATCAAACATCCCCAAGGGATTATCGGCCGATAATGATCGGTAGCCGATCAATCGGAGCACCCCTATCAGTTATTATAAAAAAAAACAGGAAATTTCAGTTTTGACAATATGGGACCTTTAATATTCACAGACACATATCATATCTACTTTAATTTATCCATCGATCCGATTGCGCGTTTTATATGACATCCTCGTTATACTGCAATTACCATGTTGATGACTGCAACGGGATTCCCTCTGCATCACGGAAATCGTAAGGCCATAACTTATAACTTGTTATAAATGCGACATACTTTTACCTGCATCAAACATGTTGGATGTATTGCCTGCTTTTGCAGCCACTTTGCGTCCACATTTTTTGCAAATTGGATCTGTCCTCAAGGACAACCCTGCGTTGTTGTTGTTGTTGTTGTTGTTGTTGTTTTATATCTGAAGTATTCCCATACTGCAGATTTTATTATTTTTTTTTTTATTTTTTTTTTTATGGCGGGGGATGCAGATTAGATATAATCTCCGTCTCTGCCATTTTCTCAGCGTGCGTGTAAGCAGCCAAGTGAATACAGAGTGAAGCAGCCGAGCGAAAATAAGTTGCATATGTGGAGGTGAGCTGCATTTTTTTAACTGGTAGATATGCAAATGTTTACGGTATAACCATGCACGTTCAAACCACGATATACCGATATATCGTTACAGCCCTAGCTGTGGCTGTGTTTGGAATGATTTTTGTTGCCGAAATAGAGCAAAAATAAGAAAAATGGTGTCTAAAACACAAGTCTTTTAATATTAACTAATTGTTTATTGAACTGTTATGTAAAATCGATCGTTTGTAATCATGTTGACTTTTGGAGAAAAAAAAATAAAAAATACACTTTGTGTAATATTAACTATATGAAATTATACAAATATATAAATTTTCTGCCCCTATATCTTGACTTCTGAGATCATTCTAAATGCATATTAATAGACTGAATCATGCAGTGAAAGAACGCACTCTAAATGTGTGCATGCGGTAGTTTAACCTAACTTACTAGACTTTATCAGGTAATGTATGTGTGCACTCTATAGGCGTTTCTTGTCTGCTTTTCGCGATATACTTAATGTCAAATCCCACACCATTAAAACAATTATGATATTACTGCAGACAATATATTTCACACAACCCTAGTTCTGTACATTAGCGTCATGTTAAATAGCATTACAATCTCCTTTGCGGTACAGAAAGCTGCTTACATGTAGGCTACACGGGGAAATGAGTAAGAAGATGTTGAATTAAACGTAAACTCAGTCAGCTTTTCAGCATATTCACTACTATTTACTACATTTTCTGTATATTTACTACTATTCACAACATTTATTTGATTTAATGTACAGCAAAATGAGAGTAAAGTATTTTTACTATTTAAAATACAAATTGAATTTGAATATATTTTACAACATAGTTTGTTCCTGCGATTTTAAAGCTGAATTTTTAGCATCATTACTCCAGTCACATGATCCCTCAGAAATCATTCTAATATTTGGATATGCTGCTCAAAAAACATGACCATGTGGATCATATCAGCTGAGTAGAATTTGTCAGGTTTCTTTGATGAACAAAGTTCAGAAGAACAGCATTTATCTGAAATAGAAATCATTAACAATTTAAATGCCTTTATCATCACTTTTGATCAATTCAATTTAAAGCATCCTTGTTAAATTAAACAAAAAAAAAAAATCTCTATAATATTAATTTCTATAATTCTATAAGCTCCAAGCATTTGAATAGTAAAGCGTATAATGTTACAAAAGCTTTCTATTTCAGATAAATGGTCTTTGGATCTTTCTATTCCAAATAATCCTGGGGAAAAAAAAAAAAAAATACTCAACCGTTTTAAATAACGATAATAATAATTCGACTACTACTAATAATAATAATAATAGTAACAAATGTTTTCTTGAACAGCAAATCAGTATATTAGAATGAAGGATCATGTGACACAGAAGATGATCCATGATGCTGAAAATGTAGCTTTGATCACAGTAATAAGTTACATTTTAAAACATATTCAAACAGAAAGCAGTTATTTTAAATAGCAAAAATATTTCACAATATCACTGCTTTTGGTGTATTTTGGATTAAAAAACAAATGCAGGCTTGGTGAGCAGAGGAGAATTCTTAAGTATTCGACATAGACCGCATTTTAATCTTTGTTTTGCATAAGTTACAGTTGATTTATGTGAAATATTCTGTACATCCATTACAAAATCATCCATCTCTTGTCGGTGGACAGACTGTAAAGCCGGTAATGAACAACTTTATTTTGGGAGCTTGTGACTCATCAGAACACAAAACATAATGTAGCTTTTGGTCGCGCTACACCGTTTGAAAAAAGTAGTTAGCTACTGGAAAAGCTACACTGTTTTAAAAGTAGCTGAGCTACTGTCACGCTACTGAAAAAAGGAGTTACGTTAGTAGCGTTGCTACTTGTAGCTAGCTACTTCACAAAGCTGCCGATGCTCCATTTCTGCAGATCAGTTTCTATGACCGAAAATTGCCTGTCGAATATTATACATCGTATTTTGAAATAGTAAAATTATGCTTGAACCACTGATGGCAGATGGACTATTTTGATGATGTCTTTGATACTTTTATGGGCCTTTACAGTGGTATTTACTTAGCCGTCAATGGGACAGTCACAAACCTCCCGGTTTTCATCCAAAACATCTTAAATTGCGTTCCGAAGACGAACAAAGCTTTTACGGTTTTGGAACGACATGGGGTTATTCATGACAAAAATTTTCATTTTGTGGTGGAGTAATCCTTGAACAACAGCAGCACAGCCGGGGCTCATCATAGAAGTAGGGTTGGGTACCAAATCCTGGTGCCAATATGGCACCGGTACCTTTATGACCGTATGTATTGGACCGAATCAGAATAGAGATTTCGTTGCCACTTACATGCCTTTGCCCTTTGGTGCTTTGAAACAGACATAAAAAGCTTTTAAGTGGAGGGTCTATTATAAGTATTTGAAATTATAAGCATACTTTTTTCCCATTTTCCAATAAACACACACACTCACTATATAGGTTTATATATTCTTTATTTTTTTTTTTATTTATTTACCATGTTGTTAATGTTGTACTCAACATATCTGATCGGAAATGAACAGCGACATTAAGGTTCTGAAAGTGCTATAAGACCACCAAGGTGGAGCAGGCGAAGCTGAAGAGCACCAGAGGGGAGCTGATGACTACCACAGCAGAGCACCTCTTCGGCCATAAAAAGGCAGGCAGAGAGTTCACAGATGGCCTCCATAGCCATGACAGGGCAGTCAGAGTTCACAGACAAGGACTGGAACGGGCTCAAAAGGAGTATCAGAGCAGTGAGTAGCCCAAACACACAGGAAGGCAACCGCCATTACAGGGAGCACTAAGGAAAAGGAAACAGTCTCTGTGACGAGAGACTCAGGACTGGCAGCCATCTTGTGAAGAGACTCTGGAGTGGCAATCATGACAGGATGAGGCTCTGGCCCTAAGATGGGTCCAGTAGTCAAGATGATGCAGGCTAAAAACATTAGTGGTGGCCCAAGCATCTGAAAGTGCTTGAGGAGCATATCCCGCCCGCCAAAAAATGTTTAGGAGGTTCTGGAGTGGCCTTGTTGGAATCCTCCTCCACCTCCCCCACAGTGAATGAAGATCCACCAAGTTGAAGGGCTAGCTCCACAAAATGTCCCTTGAGGACCAGCATGGGAAAGTTGAGTTGAGTGGTTTGAGTGGTCAAGTCCAATGCGAAAAAATTGTCATGAGAAAACTGTCCGGAAAATGTGTATGGTATGCCAAGTCCAAGAACTCACGGTTGTGGTCCCTGAGGAAACACTCACCCTGGCACAGAGAAAGGAGCCACATACCTGCTAGATCCATAGCTGTAGGTCAGTTGTTCTGTTATGTGCAGGAGCTGGAGTTAACAGGCTGAGGCATGGATCTAGGTGCAGGTAGATTAATAAAAAGACAAAGATGAAAGGAAAGGAAAGGAAAGGAAAGGAAAGGAAAGGAAAGGAAAGGACCCCAAAAAAAACACCTGAGGCAGTATCCCAGGAAATTATTAAAAAGGATTTATTAAAAAGTCTTTGCGAGAATAATCCAACAACGGATAAAGCAATGGAAAAACTACAAGAGAACATAAAAACTCTATGAGGAGAAGACAAGACAATGAAGTTTTAGCAATGAGACATGAAACATGGGGTTAATTCTAAGTGAACAGGGAAGAAACAAACGAAAGGAAACAGGGTTAACTGTTAATTTCCAATGTATTTCTGGGAAAGCTTCCTTGATTCAACCCGGAGGGACAGGTTTTTGGTGGCTATAATTAGGGGCCGTCCGGCAGCGATGATGATTAGCCTGATGTTGGTATCTCTGGGAGGTCTGAAGAAAGGCATGCTTAGTCTTCCTCCAGGTCTGCTGACAGTGTTGGACAAATGAACCAGACAGCCTTAGAGAACCGGTCCACAACCATCAGGATGACAGTGTTGCCCTTGGATGGTGGGAGTCCCGTGACAAAGTCCAGAGAAAGGTGTGACTATGGCCTACGGGAAACAGGTAAGGGATGGAGCAGGAGGAAGTCAAGAGTGCGAGTATTTCCTGGATGGCACGTCAAGGGAGACTCATGACCGCACTGCAAGACCCGGGCAGATTGAGGGTTGTACAGGGGTCCCGTGGGACCACCTCCTGGGTCTGGCTCTTGGGCTTGAGCCTCTCGCACCACCTTATACAGTTTAGTAAAAATGGAAGCCCCTCGTAGCAGCTTAAGAGGATACTGATTCCTAGCCGTGATCTTGTTGAGGCCCCGATAATTCTTTCTTCCCCACAAAGAACAAGCCCGTCCTGTATACAAATACGAACTGGGTAAATAGACCTGCTCACAGCAACTTGGGACTGAGATGCCTGAGAAACACAGGGCGAAGACTCAAAAAACAAGTGAGGAACCAGGGGAAAAATACACAACGTAAATACACTGGAGGAAACAAGGCACAGGTGACCTGGATAATGTTAACAAGGCCACAAGAGGAAGAACTAAGGCAGAGGGGAACACAGGAGACCACTAGAGGTCCCCTGTGTTCAATACAGTTCAATGTATATTCAAACTAACAAACCCTTAAGTTTTAAATTAGTATGATTAACTTTTTTACATGTCATCATTGTTTCGGTAGTGACAAAAGAGAACACATAATCCTTTATTTGGGGGAAATAAATAAAATGTTAGTACATTTATGCAAATATTTTGTATTTTAGTATTTTTTATTATGCAAGCTAAAATTCTGTAATGTGATGAGGTCGCTACCAAAACATTACTGTCATTACTGAAAATGTGCTGTCATGACCAAAACATGGGATGGTTTTACAAAAATATACAGAATTATCAACTAAGATGTTATGATAGTGATTGGTTCAACGCATATACAAACTTATGAATCCTTAAGTTTGAAATCAGTATGATGAACTTTTTTACATTTTAAAAAGAAAAAATTGATTCGAAATACAACAAACCTCATAAATAACATTTGAAATACTGTTAAAATTGTAATTGTTACTGATTTGAAAAAATATATATTTACAAGGAAGATGTAAGCATAATCTTATAGGTCAATGTAACCCTTCTTATTAAATTATATATTACTGTGTTTTGGTAGTGACAAATATTCCAAAACTTTCTGAAAATACAATATGAGAATTAAAGGAGACTTCCAAAATGCAGTTTAAATGCGGCTTCAAACGATCCCAAATGCGGTTGTAAACGATCCCACCCGAGAAAGAAGGGTCTTATCTAGCGTTTAGCCGCTAAACTTGCTAACTAGCACCTTATTAGGAAAGGCGATCGCAAAAATTAATAAAAAAAAAAACCCTTATACTCACTTCTGCTGTAAGTGAAGCTGGATCATGCATGATTCGCGTGAACACAGACGGATATATGTAGATCTGGAGGCGCATTCCCCTTCACAAACAAATGTAATCCACTGCATCTTCAGCGGCTCAGATGTCGGGAGTAAATGACGACCACTATGTTTATTATTACATCCAGCAACACAACACCTCAATCGCTCAATCGGAGATATTCTTGTCTAACTTACATCCCTGCGCCGGCATCGAAACAAAAAGGGGCGGACTGTGACAACTGATCTGAGGTAAAACGCTCATGTCAATCAACTATCGTAGGAGCGGCCTCTGTCGGAGTGACACCACAATGACAGGCATCTGAGAATGGCTTGATTTGAAAAAGGGAATATTATTTTACAGATTAATTAAAAACCACTGCATGGATTTTTATCATTATAGGGTAGATCTGTACATACACTGCCAACACACAATGTTTAAACAACATGTAAAAGTGAACTTAGCATCCGATGACCCCTTTAAATATCCAACATCAACAGATACTAATGAATGAAAAATGTCTAATCTTGGCCAATAACTGAGGCTAACATGCATTATTTTTAAAAGTAATAATGTTTTGCAAAAACAAGCTTCACAGAACAACGTACAGGAATGCACTTGAAATGTCCACAAACAGCACATTGTGTTAGTAAAACGTGTTCATAAAATACCCAAATTGTTACCAAATTTTATTCTTAGATTAACACAAAGACTATACTAACATTAGTTTAATGTGTAAAATGTATGATATGACTTTTAATTGCACACAAAAGATTGTCTTTGCAGAGGTCAAACTCTGCCACACTGCAAAGACTGCAATCATCCCATTAAGAAAAAGGACATCACACTCACTCTTTTCAGGATGTTGAGGCGATACTTCAGACGGGAATTCTCCTCCCGCAACTCATCCAGCTGTGAAGATGTGAAGTTCATCTCCTGTGGATCTCTCAGCCTCTCTATTTCATCTTGGAGTAACTTGATTTCTCTTTCCTGTATGCCAAATTAAAACCACAGAAAATCTGAAGTAAGCAAAGAACAAATATCTTAAACATCAGATACCACATACCTTAGTTACAAGGACGTACTTCAAAATTTAAACTAATAAATGGCACAGAACAGTGTCATACTGTAATTACACATCACAATGACATTGTTTATTATACACAGCCCTTTTTTTCACTCTGAATGGGAAAGTGATTACCAGTCCATACTCTACCAATTGGCTCATTGCTCAGAGATAGCTTACTTTGGGTTTTTTTCCATTTAAAGCATGCAGTATCATATCTGATGCATGAATTTGTAGGGCCTCTAAATTACTAACATTTTCAAAACTGTTGAAAAAGCAGTTGTTCACAATCCTCCTTCCCTATGGTTGATAGTTCATGCCTATTTATCAAATAACAGTCTTTTTTAAATATAATTCTAAAAATACCCACCGTCAGGATGTGTACAGTGTCTTTTTGTTGTGAAATATTTGTCTATCTAACTATCTACAGTACATGTAAAAATAACTTGTATATTGTTAGTAATATTTTACCGAACAGAAGCAACTTAAATAATTATGCATCACTTATAGAAAAATTATATTAAAATGTGTTTTAAAAAGCAGGCTTACTCCATATTCTCACTATAACATAAAAATGAGCCATAAAAGCCTTCAGTATCATATTTGATACAAAACATATCACATATGTGCAAAATGTGGACATAATTTTCATGATGCCAGTATAAACATTTTGTTCATTAAACTAAATCTCTAAAAAGCTGAATGTACCTACAATAACTCACAACAGTCAGTTTAAAATTATGAGGACCTCAGCACAATATGCCATGATTTATCTTCATATTCACAAACACACCTACACATGTTGTAGTTTTGAACTGAATTAAACGGAATAATCATCATGACCTGCATGTGTGCTTCAGTCTCCCACGTCAGAGCACGAAAACACGTGAATATAAGAACACAACTTCTAAAATTTTTAACGTTTAAATGCAAAGCTGACCTGTTGCTGAAGTCGGGATGTATAGTTGGCAACGGGGTCACCCATTTTTTTCCGAAAAAAAGTAAGGTACAAAGAGCCACAAAGTCTACAACTGTACGCTTCTCCAACAGGAAGAACTGCTTTAACCGGCTTTAACACCTCACTTCCGCTTTCCAGCAGTTCCGAACGATTCGTGGAGTAACATTCAGGTCCCGGAAGTAAAAACTGTGGGGAGTTCAGTTCCTCATATCGCAATTGGTTTTGAACGATAACTTATAAGCGTTTTAAAAACAGACATACTGTGAGCTACGAGGTTGTTAATCTATGGTTTATCTTTCTGTTGAAGACATAAGCCTGTATTGATTCTGATTGTTTCTAATTTAACAGCAGGACTCCTGATGAGAAACTGAACTACATTACCCATTATGCTGCAGATAAAGCTCCATCAATCGAAACCACCAAATAAAAACCCTCTTTAGTGTACTTCAGTCAGCTTCCTACTCTCTCAAACTTATATTTATATAATATGTATATTTGGGAATAAATGTAAATAGAAGAAGAAGATGAAGAGTCGTAAGCATTAACCAAACCAACCAACTTTGTGGAGAATCACAACATTATACACTTTAATTTAAAACAAAATAATAAATAAATAATAAATAAAATAAAAAAAAAAATGCTACTATGCTGCTATGAAGCATTGCAATTCACAATTTGTAAAAGACATTTATCAAGTATTTTGAGAAGTAAATTTATGCTCAGTTTTTCATTTTACAGTTGAGTAGACAGCCTTGGTGCTTCACAAAGCTTTGTTTAGTTTTTTTTTTTTTTTTTTTTTTTTTTAATGGTTTGGTACTGTTTTCACAAGTGATACATTTTCAAAAACCTTTGTACTAATCTCACTACAAATCATCATCACTTTTAATTTGCATGACTTCTCATTCATCTCATACATTTGTCTATTATTTTATCTAACTCATCTTAATGGTTAATCAGTGATTAACTATTGCATCTTTAGATATAGGTTCAAGTTTGCAATTTAGGAATAACCAAATGCAATGAATTATTTTTACACTAAAAGTAATTTATCTAAGATGATAACCACAATTTTGCAAGTGTGTGTGGTTCAGGCACAGTAAATGTCCCCACAAAGATGGAAATATCTGAAATCATTGTCCTTTTTTGGGCCCTATGAGAGAAAAAAAAAATTGTAAGGGTAAGTTTAGGAATAGGGCTAGTGTTTACAGTTAAAAACCCATTACTCCTATGGAATGTCACCATAATGATAGGAAAACCTGTGTGTATCTGGTATTTATCACATTATGGGGACCAAATGTACCCATATGGTCAAAATGTACTGGTATTACTATCCTAGTGGGGACATTTCATAAAAGGTCCCCATGAGGAAACAGGCTTATAAATCATGCAGAATGAGTTTTTTTTTTTTTTTTTCAGAAAGTAAAAGTGTGCACAGTCTCCTGTGAGGGCTAGGTTTAGGTGTAGGGTAGGTGTAGGGCGATAGAATATACGGTTTGTACAGTATACAAACCATTACACCTATGGAATGTCCCCATAAAACGTGGAAACACAACACGTGTGTGTGTGTGTGTGTGTGTGTGTATCAGAAGAAGGGAGACAGATGGCATCAAATACAGCATTTTACATTATGCCATGTGATACTGTATATGGAAGCATTACCATGGTACCAAGTCTGTGCATTACTATAACTTGCCCTTCATCTGAAAAGTTCAGCTAGAGTATACTGTAGATCAAGGGTCTCCAACACATTGCTCCCAAGCTACCAGAAGCTCATGGCCTGATTGGAGGTATCTTGCCAATATTTGACATATCTTGCGTGATGTTGCTTTAATTATCCCGTTTCCTATTTTAATTATCATTAAAGCCGTATTTGATTACTGTGATTTGGAAAACTCACAGCTTTAAGCAAAGTTTGTAAGAGTCTTACGCAGATGCAACATGCAGAGTAGATTTTGTTTTATGTAAAAACACTAAGGCAGATTACTGAGGGAAATTAAATGGATTTCATGTGAGATATGCTGTATAACTGTTTTACTGTAATCATTTCAGCAACAAAGGTGATTTGAAACATGTATATTGCATTGTTTGTGCTTGAATGAACTGATTGTTAATAGTACTAAACTGAAAGGAGATCTTATTGTTGTGTTTTTGTGATTAAACCAAATGTTCTCAAAACATATCACAATGATTTTTGTGTGCTGAAACAATATTATGTGGAATGAAAATATGTGCAACTACAATGAAATCATTAAATCAGGTTTTGAATCAAGAATGACTAGTTGTATTAGAAGTGTGATCAGTTTAAAGTTTTGTACTAAGAGTTTTGAAAATGTACACCTTACATTTAAAAAAAAAAAACTGTAAGACTACATCCTCATTAATCCAATCCAATTTTTTTTTTTTTTTTTTCGTTTTGAAACACTCTCTGTGCACACTGTGTTTCAGAAGTTTCTAGTCCACACTGAAATGCCTGAAAATGCTAAATTACTGTGCATGCATAAAATGTAATAAAAGCTCACTGAGATGATATGGAGAGACCAGTTTAAGGGCTGAGGACATTCCAATTTAGCCCATTGCAAGGGTTCTGCCAGTAGTGGGCACTCATGCAATGTAATCATCAATGTACATCTAAGTCAATAAGATGGAGGGAACTTAGCAAGAGGAGGGCATGGAAAGAAGTGGAACACAGGCACAGCCCTGGTCAAGCTTCATACATTTGACCCATTTGTCTCTGCAGTAACCAAAATATTTTCAAATATTTTTTTCTTCATATCAGAGTTTGGTTTGGTCGCTTAAACCTCTTTAACAGAAACTTTTATTATTATTATTATTAATTCCCTATGTGAAAAATACTTCTGGAACCAATTCCACTGAAAAAGTGGGTGGGCACTGTTGCAGTTAATGGTCGTCCAACAAGCCAATCAAGTCATTAGGATCGTTTGATATATGGCTTGCCCATAAACTGTAAAAAAAAAATATGGATGGTGTGTCTCCACTTCCTTCCACTATAGAAAACTAAAGCCAAAATATCCCAGGTATGGCTGCTGTGACCTTGGCTGATGACGTAATTTGGAGCCAGAGTCGTGAAGTGATTCTGAAGTATTCATACAATGAATGCTTTACTTTCTATTGAGCCAGGAGATGATTTATTAATGGCAATGATGCAACACAATAGATATGCCTCTGACCTCATGTGATCACAACATGTTAAATATAGTAAGTCCAGAAAACAATTTACTTTTCAGGACATGTGAGGCACACTTGTGCCTGCATCACTCTGAAAGTAGCTGAGAGCAGATTGCTGCAATGAAGGAGAGGAGTGAAGTAAGTGTAGACAGGGTTTAAACAAGCATGAGATTTACAGTTTTTTTTTTTCAATTGCTGACAAGCATTGTTCAGTACTGAAGCCACATTTTCAAAACTGTTCACACATTCAGTGAAACAGAAGTTTATGCTAAACAAACTGTGAATCTTTTTCATGGCTTTCAGATAAAATACTTTCAATGACCACATTTCTCAAAATCCATGAACACTTTTGTCAGTCATACTCCACAACCTGCAAAACACTATTTTCAGCATATTTTTCAAATGCTAACACACTGCTTTCACAACTGATAAAAGCACATTCAAATCAGAACAATGGCAAATTGTCCATTTCTGCAGGATTTATTTTGAAATATAAAATCTTAGCAGAATATTTACTATGAAATTGAATAATAATTATTCCAAACACAACTAACTGCAACTGCAGCTGAAAGCCAGGCCAGATGTCCTATTTTTGGCCAGTCCATCCCAGGAATGACAAACATGCACACATTCATATTCACACTCACAATTCACCTGTCCTAGAAACTACAATTACAATTACAATGTCACTCGCAATCGCCACTTGCACACTCTGCTACGGCTTAATGTGTTAAGACAGTGCTATTAAAAGATCAAATTCGATATACAGTATATTACAGGGTTTTTTTTCAATTGCTTACACACATTTTCAAAACTTTACCTCTATTTTTCAAAACTTTATACACAAATCCAAGAATTGCACACACAAAATGCAAAATTCCTTACATCTCTTGCAAAATGAAGCACTGCATTCAAAATATCACAGACACATCTCAAGAGCGAGCATTTGTCTTACTTTGCAAACACCTATGCCATAATATTATATTTTTGCATATATCATATACACACAAGCTCTTCTTTCATGAGCTACTGTGTACACTTTTTGTACAAGACTGAAAGTAATTGGCAGAGAGATATTGAAAAATTCACAGTAAACAAAAAAGCAAGATTGAAACCAAGATTTTTTTTTTTTTTTTTTTTTTTACTGTAAGCACTTGTGAATAAAGAATTACACAGTTACGAAAGAAAAGAAATACACTCCCAGTCAAAAGATTGTTATTTTTTTTAAAGAAGTCTCTTCTGCTCACCAAGCCTGCATTTATTTGATCCAAAGTAGAGCAAATACAGTACATTTTTTGAATTATTTTTACTATTTAAAATAACTGTTTTATATTTGAATATATTTTAAAATAATTTATTCCTGTGATTTCAAAGCTGAATTTTTAGTATCATTACTCCAGTCACATGATCCTTCAGAAATCATTCAAATATTCTGATTTGCTGCTGCTGAAAACAGCTCAGTAAAAAAAAAAAATCAGGTTTCTTTAAGGAATAGAAAGTTCAGAAGAACGACATTTATATGAAATAGAAATCTTTTGTAACATTATAAACGTCTTTATCCTTACTTTTGATCAGCTTAAAGCATCGTTAAATAAAATGATTAATTTCTATAATTTATTTCCCCAGAAAATAAAAATAAAAATACTGACTCCAAGCTTTTGAATGGTATAGTGCATCATGTTACAAAAGCTTTTTATTTCAGACCAATACTGAACTTTATATCTTTTGATTCATCAAAGAATCCTGAAATAATTACTCAACTGTTTTAAATATTTATAATAATAATAAATGTTCATTGAACAGCATACTAGAATGTCACGATACTTCAGAAATCACTGAAGATGAAGTAATGATGCTGTAAATTTTGCTTTTTGTACATATTACAATATATTACATTTTAAAATATATTCAACTATAAAGCAGTTATTTTAAATAGTAAAAAATTTTACAATATTACAGTTTTTCCTCGATTGCTAAGACACATTTCTTGAAAGCTGCTCTCCTTTTCTCTAAACTGTGAACACAAAACCCAATTTTCAAGCTACATTCACAAAACCTCAGACTCTTCTTGCAAAACCAAACTTTCACCTCAAAACAGTTCAATCTGTGCTCAAAACTGAACTGTGTGTCAAATCGTGCCCCGAGTCAATCAAAATTAAAAACACTACTGAACAGTCACTAAACACTACGTAGAAAAATAGAAAACACAATGCTCAGGACATGAAGCTGGAGAAATAAATGTTTATTGTTCACTGTAGGCTAAATGCATGTTGCAAAACAAAGAAAACCTGTGCATTTAGCA
>JAHKKF010528563.1:5074-18091 GCA_019740295.1 Labeo calbasu
TCAAATAAATGCAGCCTTGATGAGCATAAGAGACTTCTTTAAAGACTATTACAAGTCTTACTGACCCCAAACTTTTGAACGGTAGTGTATATATTAAAATATATTAGAATACAAAGCACTTGTTTTAAATTGTAATAATATTTCACAATATTTTGACTGTTTTCTTAATTAATTAAATGCATCCTCGGTGAGCATAAGAAACTTCTTTCAAAAACAAAAAAAAAGTAACTATTGTAATCATTTTTGTATCTCTGATTAAAAAGCATCAATAAAAAAGTAAAAATAAAATAAAATGTAAATGGTAGTATATAAAGTATGCATGTTTTAGTTTTTTTTGTTTGTTTTTACATTTTTATATATATGCATGTGTGTCAATGTATGTATATATATCAAATTTCTGTCTTGTCCTATAGTTTTGAGAAGTCAGACACACATCGGTTTGAAGTTCCCAGAATGCTAATGGAGGATAATCTTTCACTGGAAATCTACATCAATAAAATGAAAGACAAGTGAGTTTTAATTGCTTCCTGATTCTGACCCCTGCAGTCTGACATGGCTTTGATATTCTCTTTTGTCTGGTTTGTGATTGGCCAGGGATCTGTATAAGTGGTGGGGTCATTATCTGGAGAGCCAATCGGACATGGAGGCTGCGCTGCATTACTACGACCTCGCTCAGGACTATCTATCTCAAGTGCGCGTGCACTGTTATCTAGGAAACATTCAAAAGGTATGTTAACTGAAGTGTCCTGCTGTTGTGTCTGAAATAAAAATAACCGTATACTTCACAGTGATCTGTGTATTTGACAGGCGAGTGAGATAGCCAATGAGACAGGGAACAGAGCAGCATCCTATCATGTTGCACGGCAGTATGAGGGACAGGATGAAATCAGCCAATCGGTGCACTTCTACACACGCGCACAAGCCTATAATAATGCCATCCGACTGTGTAAAGAAAATAACTTAGATGAGCAGCTCATGAATCTGGCCTTGCTTAGCAATCCAGAGGACATGATGGACACAGCAATGTATTATGAAGAGAAAGGAACGCACATGGACCGAGCCGTCATGCTTTATCACAAGGTAAGTATGTGCACTGTCAAACGTTACCACTAGGTGGTGCTGTTCACTTATATAAGATGTGTCCATTCCACCTTTCCAGGCTGGTCATGTGTCTAAAGCTTTGGAGCTAGCTTTTGCTACAGAGCAGTTTGGAGCTCTGCAGCTGATTGCAGAGGACCTGAATGAAAACAGTGACCCTGCCTTATTAGCACGCTGCTCTGACTTCTTCATAAAACACGCTCAGTATCAGAAAGCTGTGGAGTTGCTGGTGGCTGCCAAAAAGGTGAACACACAATGCACTGTCATGCAACCAGTCATTTCATATTCATAATATTTATGCATGCAAACCGTACAAATGTCTGTAAAAAATAAACAATGTTTATTGTGTTATAATTAAAGTGCCAACTGCAGTTTTGTCGTCTGCTGCTTTAAAAGCTCAATCCCTTAAAGCAATTCTGATTGGCTTTGAAACTTTATAGTTATTTTTCCTTAATAGTAGGATGATATAAGAATCACAACAGTGTTTTGTAATTCTATGCATATAAATTTGTGTGTGTAGTACCATGAGGCGCTCCAGTTGTGTTTGGACCAGAGTTTGACTATCACAGAGGATCTGGCTGAAAGTCTGACAGTGCCAAAAGACTCGTCCCATCTGTCTGAGGCCGGGCGAAAGGAGCTGCTGGAGAAAATCGCAGACTGCTGCATGCGGCAGGGCAACTACCACTTAGCCACGAAGAAATACACACAAGCTGGAAACAAAATCAAGGTTTGACTTGTGCACAAAACAATGACTGGAGTAGATCAAACAGCTTTCGTTTTGCCCTTGCAGAAAGATTTCATTTATTACTTGATTCTGATTGGTCAGTCATGGAATTTGCAGTCAAATATTATTATAGAATGATGCTGAACAGTAGAATTGATGGTTAACCCATCAGTTTTCTACACTGAGCTATTTTTTTCATATGTTAATGAGAAAAAAAGTCAGAATTGGTGTTTATATCTCACAAATCTAAGGAATAAGTCAGAATTGTGAGTTTGTATCATGCAAATATTAGAAAAAAGTCAGAGCTGCAAGTTCATATTTCACTATTCTGAAAAAAAAGACAGTACAGTGCCATTACGGTCCATGCATCCCATGTTCGAATCGCGACTCGAGGACCTTTCCTGATTCTACCCCCCCTCTCTTTCCCACTTCACTTCCTGTCAACTCTAAACTGTCTTGTCACAATGAAGCAAAAAATGCAGAAAAAATAGATCTTTAAAAAAAAAGTCAGAATTGCGAGTTTATATCAATTCTGAGAAAAAAAGTCGTAATTGCAAGTTTATATTTCACAAATCTGAGAAATAAAGTCAGAATTGCATGTTTATGTCTCTATGCGAAGTTGTATCATGCAAATCTGAGAAAAAAAAAGTCAGAATTGCGAGTTTATATTTCACAATTCTGAGAAAAAAAGTCAGAATTGCACGTTTGTATCCTGCAAATCTGAGGAAAAAAGTCAGAATTGTAGGTTTGTATCCTGCAAATCTGAGAACAAAAGTCAGAATTTCGTGTTTATATCTCAGTTCTAAGAAAAAAAAGTCAGAATTGCTCATTTGTATCATGCAAATTTGAGGAAAAAAGTCAGAATTGCATGTTTGTCTCTATTCTAAGAAAAAAAAGTCAGAACTGCGAATTTATATCATGCAAATCTGAGAAAAAATGTCAGAATTGCGAGTTTATCATGCAATTCTGACAAAAAAGTCAGAATTGTGCATTTGTATCATGTCAGAAAACAGTCATAATTGCGAGTTTATATTTTACAATTCTGAGAAAAAGTCAGAATTTCGAGTTTGTATTATGCTATTATAAAAATAAGTCAGAATTGTGAGATAAAATGTCACAATAATCTTGCAGAAATGGGCTTCCATGCATCTTTGTATTGCATTGCATTATATGATTTTAAAACTATAGGGCTTTGATCATAAAACTGAACATTTGAATTTAATCTGCTAAGACACATTATTGGGAGCTACAGAATGACAACTGATATTTAAGTTATGTATTAATATGTATTTTAGTACTCTGCTAGATTGATTCACATTACAAGCTAACATAATTTAATCTTACTTTTTGGCCATAGAAATATAGCAGCAGCCTCATCAAATTGCATACTTTTTTCTGTTTGGGGCTCTGAAAAACGTGTTTTCACCAGCTATTTTTTGGGGGTTTCAAATTTATTTATTGCCCATTTCTCTTCTCTTCTAAAAGTAAAGATGTTAAGCTTTTCTTCTCTGTTCCTGTTCTTATCTTTGACAGGCGATGCGAGCGCTGTTAAAATCCGGCGATACCGAGAAAATAGTGTTTTTCGCAGGGGTTTCCAGACAGAAGGAAATTTACGTAATGGCAGCAAACTACCTGCAGTCACTGGATTGGAGGAACGACCCGGAAATCATGAAGAACATCATCGGCTTCTACACAAAAGGACGTGCACTTGATCTGCTCGCTGGTTTCTATGAAGCCTGTGCTGAGGTACTGAAAGCATCTGTCAGTACTGTGAAAACTGACCATGCAATAATCAATGTCTTACAGTGTTAAAAATACATTTACTGGCATTAGTTGTTCCATAAAATAACATTTAACAACCAAAGAACCTTCCCATGCCACACAAGGTTTTTTATAGTGGAAAACGGTTTTTGTGTTTGTTCACAGGTGGAAATTGACGATTATCAGAATTATGAGAAGGCGTATGGCGCTCTGACGGAGGCGTGCAAGTGTCTAACTAAAGCAAAGGGTCGCAGTGGAGACGAGGCTGATAGCAAACTCCTCATACTCACACATAGACTCAGCCTTGTCAAGAAATTTATTCAGGCACGAAGGTAGAGTTGAAATAGGAGCATTTGATTTGTGCATTCTGTCAAAAGCCGTGCATGCATTCGTAAGTGTGCTTGTGTGTAGGATGCATGAGGAGGATCCAGTGGAAGCGGTGCGTGTGTGCGAGTCTCTGCTGGAAGAGAAGGATCTGGACCCTGCGGTGCGTGTTGGAGATGTGTATGGGTTCCTGGTGGAGCACTACTGCCATCATGGAAACTTTCAGCAGGTATGTTGTGTTTTAGGGGGCTTTTTTACAGATCTGTCTGAATAAGAGCTTTTACGTTGCCAATTTCTCATGTGAACCATTCTCTTTTACCAACAAAACTGCCAGTGTGAAAACCTCCTTAGTATTTAATAGAAACCATAGCCATGTTATACTCTGGAGGAATGGCTTTCACCATTATTTACTTGCCCTCATGTCATTCAAATCCCTCTCAAGATCCCTGTTTTTTTCTATGCAACACAAAAGGGGTTTGAAGACTCTTTATGCAGGTCTGAAAACTTAAATTTCAGTATGGACCCACAAGTATCTGAATAAGGTTAGAAAATGTGGTCACTATCTTGTTTGGAATGACATGAGGGTCAATGTATTGTCATTTTTGGGCGAACTATTCCTTTAACATCTGTTTCCAGTTATATTCTGATTGAATGTTGTTTTTGTACATGTATCAGGCTTGGAGTAAAATAGAGGAATTGAGATCAACGCGTCCCAACATAAACTTGAGCTTGTACGTGAGTCAAACCAGTCTGGAGGCTCTACAGAACGCTGCCGGAGTCCGTCTGCTCTACAGAGATACTAATAGCCATGTTGCTGAGGATGATGAAGAGGTGGAGGAAGATGAGAACATCAATCATTGAGAAAACGACTTGCTTAGGAGGTGGTCCTCAAGATAACTGGAGAAAATAGCATACATTTTTCACAAAACGCACACAACTAGCCTACAGAAGTCTGCCTGCCCAAGTTTTGTTTTTTAAAAAAATGTGCCATATTTGTATGGGACTGCCAGTCTAGTAAATGGGACATCTTTGATAGTTGTGTGATTTTTGTTAAAGCCACTTTGCAGGTTGCCTTAAGTAGAGTAGCTTGTGTGCGAATGCCCAGAATGCACTTACGTACATGATGTGTGTGTGGCCTTTTGAACAAGAATGCTGTGGGACCACTATATTTGTCATTTTGTACAATTTACAAATTATTTAATGAACAGACTTCTTCTGCTGTCTTTGTATCATATATATATCTTGTATACATTTTAATAAATTTTTCTACGTTTACTTAATCATGCTGAGTGAATTACATCTCTCAAAGTTAAATGTTCAAGTGGTTTGTGTATTTTGTGTGAAATGTGTTTAAATTTTTAATAATGTGGTTTATTTGTTCCTGATCTTCGCTGACTGGCCCCAGTTAGAATTTGAATTGCTAACCATTAACGGTGGACATGGTAAGTATGATTCCTGTCAGCAAATTGGTTCTTTCAGTTTGCCTCAAAAGGGGATTCTTTTAAATAATATTTTTCGAGGTAAGTTTTATTGACAATGGGTTTAATTGATTTTAACAGACCGGCATATATTTTCATTTCCATTCGTTTTCGATGTTGAATTTAGAGTTAATATTAAGTGGTATTTAATCATAAAAGTGCTGCTTCTGGGGTTTAGTTTACCAAATTTGACTCTTTTTAATAAATCTATTCAGTAAACTGATTCAGCCAGTCAATATGAAAATGTAATTTTTTCTGAGTGAACTACATTGTATCTCTGATTGGTCCTTTTTGCCCGCCATTTAGAATTTGAACTACTAACTGTTAACGGCCGATATGGTAAGTGCGATTCCTGTCAGCGAATCGGTTCTTTTGAACAGTTTGCCTCAAAATGTTATTTTTATATAAGTAATATTTTGCGGTGTAAGTTTTATTGACAGTGGGTTTAATTGATTTTAACAGACTGGCATACATTTTCATTCTTTTTCATTTGAATATGGAGTTAATTTGAACTGGTATTTAACCATAAAAGTGCTGCCGCTGGGGATTAGTTTACCGAATCTGACTCTATTTTAATGAATCTGTTCAGTTAACTAATTCAGCGAGTCAATACGCAAATATAATGTTTTCCATGTTTACAATCATATTAAGTGAATTATATTTATCTCTCAAAGTTAAATGTACAAGTGGTTTGTGTATTGTGGAAGATATGTGTTTTAATTCTTAATAATGTGTTTGCTCCTAATCTTCGCTGACTGACTCTTTTTCCCGCCAGTTAGAATTTGGATCAACTGTTAACGGCCAATATGATAAATACGATTCCTGTCAGCGAATCGGTTCTTTCGAACAGTTAATCTCACAAGGGTATTCTTTTAAGTAATATTTTTCGAGGTAAGTTTTATTGACACTGGGTTTAATTGATTTTACCAGTTCATTCCAACTGGTATTTAACTATAAAAGTGCTGCTGCTATGTTTAACAAATTTGACTCTTTTTAATCTGTTCAGTTAACCGATTCAGCGAATCAATACGCAAAAGCAATGTCACAATTCATTCGCGTTCATGCATTAACAAAGTAAATATACCGAATCAATTTGTTTTCAGTTTGTCCCGTATCAGACAAATGAATCACGTTTCAGCTGAACAATAGGCCTGCCGTCAATCTAAACAATAAATGCTCTGAATTTACAACCCGTTTCAATTGTAAAGGACAAAGGGGTTTTGAACTTTCACAAGAGCCCTTGATATTTACCAAACAGAAAGAACAATTCAGCAAAACTGTTTCCACAACAAAACAGATCTGATAGGCAATGTAAGTACTGTTTCTGATTTGGCCTTAGACTGCTTCTCAGGCTACATATGTCTTATATGTGCTGAGACTTGATGTTGTTGTTAATGATTCATTTGTTTAGAAAACATTTGTTGAGCAGATGCAGCACAAATCATATCTCAGTATATATATATTTTTTTTATTTAGTGTTCCAAATATTTAACGTGTTTATGAAATAGCTTTGAAAGTTCACTGATATAAACATGTCTAATTAACAGGATTTGAATAATTTGCAACACCATTGATTCAACTGAATCATTAGAAGGAATCGTTTAATGTGATTCACGCGTCATATGCAGCTCTCTTTCACAGTTTGCTGTTTCTCAGAGTGTGAGGATCATTATAAACGCCCATGGAGACTCGTGTTTATAGAAACCAGACATAACACACCTCTGACAGCTGCAGAACATGGACTCGACGAATAAACAGAGCTCAATTAGCGAACTTCAGGAGCAAATTCGCTCTCTGACTGAAGAAAATGTAAGGCATTTTCTTGTCATACGAAAGGAATGAATTAACTCTGTAATAACTGATTTGGACTTTGTATCTTTTATGCATATAAATATAAATTCAAAAGTTTGGGGTCAAGTTTTTGGGATTTTTGTAACAGAAATTATTAATTTTATTCAGCATGCACACATAAAACCGATCAAAAGTGACAGTAAAGATATTTATAATCTTACAAAAGATTGCTCCATGAAATAAATACTGTTCTTTTGAACTTTTTGTTAAATCAAAGAATCCTGAAAAAAATATATCACAGTTTCCAAAAAAATATGAAGCAGCACAACTGTTTTCGACAATGATAGTAATAAGAAATGTTTCAAATCAGCATATTAGAATGATTTCTGAAGGATCATGTGACACTGAAGACTGGAGTAATGATGCTGTAAATTCATCTTTGCATCACGGGAATAAATTATTTAATACAATATATTCAAATAGAAAGCAGTTATTTTAAATTGTAATAATATTTCACAATATTGCTGTTTTTACTGTATTTTTGATTAAATAAATTCAGCCGTGGCGAGCAGAAGAGACTTTTACCAACCCCAAACTTTTGAACAGTAGTGTATAAAAAACATCTAATTTACAACATGTATTTTATGTATTTTTTTTTCTCTGTAATTAATGTACAAGTGTTACTGTTTTTATTGAGTGTTATTATAAAGAAAATCTTGCTTATATACAGTATGTACACTACCAGTCAAAAGTTTTTGAACAGTAAGATTTTTTGCTTTTTAAAGAAGTCTATTCTGCTCACCAAGCCTGCATTTATTTGATCTAAAGTACAACAAAAATAGTAAAATTTAGAAATATTTTTAGCATCATTACTCTAATCACGTGATTCCTTAGAAATAATTTTATATACTGATTTGCTGCTCAATAATTAGTAACATTTATAAACATTTATTATGTTGAAAACAGCTGAGTAGATTTTTTTTTTCAGATTTCTTTGATGAATACAAAGTTTAGATGAAGAGCATTTATATCTGAAATAGAAATCTTATGTAACAGTAGAAATGTCTTTATCACATTTGATCAATTTAAAGCATCTTTGCTAAATAAAAGTATTAATTTCTATCATTATTATCTTTTTTTTTTTTTTGAATGGTACAGTGTATAATGCTTTTTATTTCAGATAGATGCTGATCTTTGGGACTTTCTATTCATCAAAGAATCCTGAAAAAAAGTACTTTACTGTTTTAAATATTAATAATAATAATAATAAATGTTTCTTGAGCAGCAAATCGGCATATTAGAATGATTTCTGAAGGATCATGTGATGCTGAAGACTGAAGTAATGATGCTGAAAATTCAGCTTTGATCACAGGAATAAATTACATTTTAAAATATATTCAAATAGAAAGCAGTTATTTAAAGTAGTAAAAATATTTCACAATAATATGGCTTTTGCTGTACTTTGGATCAAATAAATGCAGGCTTGGTGAGCAGAAGAGACTTCTTTAAAAAACATAAAAAATCTTACTGTTCTTACTTGGGTTATTTAACCAAAAACCAGTGATTGTTGTGATTTATATACAGGTGCAGCTGCGGGAACGAAATGAAGTGCTGTTTAGTAAGCTTGACTCTGCCCAAAACAAACTGGGCCAGCAGGCTGAGTCAAAAAGCGACCTGTCAGTCAAACTGGTCCAATGTGAAGAAGACAAACTAAAGGTAGGATCAGAAAACGCTCCTGGAAATATGGGATCTGCCTAAAATCTGACGTATCGGTTCATATTTCACATGTATGTGTTTCAGATCTCAAAAGACCTTGTTGATGTGCAGATTGAGGCTAATAAAATGAGAGAGCGGTATGAAGCGGAGATCTTTGAACTGAAAAACATGGTAAGTGCGTGCAATACACACTGATGATTAAAATATGCTTAACCCATTTATTCAATGCTTTCATTTCCAGGTTTTATCTCAGGAGGGCACCGCCTCGTCTCTTCAGACAGAGTGTGACCGGCTCAGACAGGAAGTGTCGGCAGCGTCGGCATGTTTAGCAGTCATAGAGCGAAATGAGCATGACCTGGCCGAAGAGTACGCTGTGCTAAAGAGCAACTTCCTCTCGCTGAATGGCGCTTATGAAAGAGAACGTACGCACTCCGAGGAGCTCAGCGCTGAGCTGCTCGCCCTCGCGCACACACACGACACGCTCCTGCAGGAAAGAGAGCGCACGCACAGACACACGCTGGAGGTGGAGAGGGTTCGAGCGCTGCTCAGCAGGACGTCCCAGAACAGAGTCAGGGTGAGACCCGCATACACATGCTCATCAGATCAATCCTCAAGTGAAATATGTTGCTGTAGAGGCGACTAAATTCAACTGAATTCTGATCACACAGCCTTGCATCTTGAAAAAAAGGTCTAATATTACCTAATCTGATAATGCTGAGTTTCCATCACGTAAAGCTTTGCACAAAGTGAGATTGATGGTTTTTCGTAATCTTTGTATGTATCAGCTTGATTCCAGTGATCAAAATTAACAAAAGCAGTTAAATGTCAAAAGTTCTAATGACAAAAATAAGTTTTCAAAATGTGAAAATATGTCATTTTAAAAGGATTAGACATAAATAACGTCTTCAGAATCATTCTTACATGTGAAAATGAGCTGAAAATTTAATAAATAGTAGTAATCTGGCTGAGAGAAAGACAGGAATTATGTCTTTGTGGTAGTTTATTAAGGATAATACAAGACTTCTTCACCTTACGATGGTTATCAACAGAAAAAATGTTACAAAATGCACTTGTTTTGTACAAAAGTATGAGTTTCTTGAGCAAAACAGCTGCTGTTTTTGGAATCAGCACCCTAAAATGAGTAAGAAGCAAGTATTTGATTTCATTCTGCAAATAATGATGCAGAGCGGTGTGATAATAGTAAAGTCCCTCCAATACTTGAAAACAGCAGTATTTCTTAATTTTTTAACTGACGTGAACAGATACTCTGTTTTATACTCTGTTATACTTTGTTGTTTGTTTTAACAGCCAGAGGAGTTTGGACATAGCAAGAGCCCAGTGGAAAGAAACGTAAGAATATTTTAATATATTATTGTATATTTCTTAGTTTATCAAGTCAGTTTCTTAATTGTTAATTTGTGTATTGCTTTTCACAAAACACATCGTGTTTAATGATGTTAATGTTTATAAATCTTAATTTTGCCTTATAGTCACATTTAGCAGATTAGAGCTGATAGTCAGCCAGTTTAGATATGCTATATAGTATGTATTACTTCATGTGAGTATACTATACCAACTTTATATCTAAAGGTAGTATATAGTATATATTGCTTTATGTCAGTGCACTTTATTCATACAGATAAAGTTGAATGCATTTATTTTTCCATCTTTTAATATACACTACCAGTCAAAAGTTTTTGAACAGTCAAGATTTTAAATGTTTTTAAAGAAGTCTCTTCTGCTCACCAAGCCTGCATTTATTTGATCCAAAGTACAACAAAAACAGTAAAAACAGAAATATTTTTACTATTTAAAATAACTGTTTTTTATTTGAATAGATTTTAAAATGTAATTTATTCCTGTGATCAAAGCTAAAATTTAAGCATCATTACTTCAATCTTAAGTATCACATGATCCTTCAAATGTCATTGTAATATGCTGATTTGCAGTTGAAGAAACATTCATTAGTATTATTATCATTATCAGTATTTAAAACAGTTGAGTACATATTTTTTCAGGATTTCTGATGAATAGAAAGATCTAAAGAGCAGCATTTATATGAAATAAAAAGCTTTCGTAACATTGTACGTGATACCATTCGAAAGCTGGGAGTCAGAGTATATATATATATATATATATATATATATGTATATTTTAATTATTATTATTTTTATTTTTGGGGGGGAAGGAGGCTTGGTGAGAAGAAGAGACTTCTTTAAGAAACATTAAAAATGGGCACTTGACTGGTAGTGTATAACTGGGCTTTAATGTAGTTTAAATTTTGCGGTAATATAAATAATCAAGCAGAGATTTGCTATATATTTACCAAGTTATAACATTTCTTATTGTTGTAATGTGCTTATCCATAATGTTTCTGTAATATGGTGTGTTTTGTATACATGTACAATGTTGTTTTTTAATGCAGGGAGTGCAGAATAACCTGCGAGAAGAGTTAGAAAAACTGAGGAAAAGCTACGAGGGGCACCAACGACAACTAGAGGAGAAAGTGTGAGACACACCGTGACGTCTGCTCTGATTTTGACCCATCTCAGGTTACCAAACACTAGTGGGCGGCACTAAATACACATGAAAAGGGATCCAAACTGTGCCGTGATCACCGAAACCACATTCGTGCGTGTGTATACGACCACAATAACAAAAGAGCAACTGCTCACCTGTCAGTCATACACTGCGCCAGGGTTTTGAAGTGTTGCCAGATACTTTTGCAAAACAAAACTACGTCTGGTCATACCCACTTTTTAGTGCGCGCTGATAAGTTGCTTGTTAGTTGAAATAAAGAATTTGAATTAAAATAGCATGTGTCTGACCTGAGCACCTGTGATTGGATCGCCTTAGATGGGTGTTGTGTAAGCAGAGTCATTGCCACACTCACAGGACGGTACACAGACTCAGTGAAACCAAACTCTGTGCACCTGCTACATTAGAAGTGATGTGGTGGAGCTTTTATCTTTATGAGTGGGGAGGCTTTGATACATGTGTGCACTCGTTTAGCCATGAGACATGGGCGCTGAAGGTCAGCTTATGTGTTTATATGTCTGTTATCTTTCTCCCATAGTGTGGCCATGGGGAGAGAACAACAGGAGAATAAGAGAGCCATTCAAAACACCCGACACGAACTGTCGCAGCAGTCTGCAGTGAGTATATTATCACTCATTCACACACAGAAGATGCTATATGTGTGTTTCTGGCTGCTGATTTGTTCCCCTCTATATGCAGACGCTGATTATATCTCAACATCAGCTGAAAGTGGCAGAAGCTGAGGTCTCTAAACTACAAAATCATCTGAAGGAGCTCAACAGAGAGTACAGGGCACGACTTACGCGCTATATTCAAGACGTTACAGTACGTGTACCAGCTAGAAGACATATGGTTACACATATGCTCACTTTTTGTAGTGTCTGATGTATAATTGTTTTTTTGTTTTCAAAAGAGTCTTTTAATGTGCTGCAGGAGTGTGTAACTGCAGCTGGTGATGGTGATTTGGGACAGAAGCTGAAGGGGTTTGTTGAGTCCATGCTGGAGGAGGTGAAAACATCCTATCGCTCCAGAGAGGAACAGCTCACCAAAGCCGTCAGAACGTACCGCAAACGCATACAGGGTCTGAGCAACACATATCAACAATTGCTCATTGCTTACAGGTGCTTGAACATCCTTTAAGATTTGCACCTAGTGCTCTTAAAAGGGATATTTCACCCAAAAATGAAAATTATTCAATTTGTAACTCACCCTTAAGCCGTCTTGGGTGTATATGACTTTCTTCTTTAAGACAAGTACAATCAAAGATATATTAAAAAATGTCCTGGCTCTTCCAAGCTTTATAATGGCAGTGAATGGGTGTTGAGATTTTGAAGTCCAATAAAGTGTGTCCATCCATCATAAAAAGTGCTCCACACAGCTCCGGGGAGTTAATAAAGGCCTACTGAAGTGAATCGATGCGTTTGTGTAAGAAAAATATCCATATGTAAAACTTTATAAGCTGGAGATTACAGTTTATAAAGTTTTAAATATAGATTTTAAATATGGATAATTGATGGATGCACTTTATAGGACTTCAAAATCTTAACACCCATTCACTGCCATTATAAATCTTGGAAGAGCCAGGAA
>JAHKKF010528564.1:5496-17820 GCA_019740295.1 Labeo calbasu
TATAGGGGGAGGCGGGACTCCCGCATCACTGTCGTGATTGGTCTGTCAACCGACAGACGTGGTGCAATTGGTGCTTCCAGGATTGGTCACGCCCGAGGCGATTCCCATAGTGAGATACCGAAGGAATGTTTGAAAGAGAACTGAACACAACTCGCATATTTTGCTGATTATTGCAGCTGAAAATGGTAAATTATTCTCATGTTTTGGGCTGTACTAATCGCTCAGACCAGGAAAAACATTTGGAGTGCTATAGACTGCCAAAAGTTATAAAAAAATTATTAATGGGTCAATGATTCTTTTATTTTGAACGAAACCCAAGAACTTGTGGTGAACTAGTCATAGACTAAAGTCCCAGGGAAACAATGAATTAATCTTTTCTGTTTCTTATAGCATTATAGTTTTGTCTCGTTTGTAGTGTGATTAACGTTTGTGTAAGCAGTATGTGTTAGGGAAATAACGCGTAACATTTTAATTATATTTTGCTAAAATTAACGAAATGACTCGAAAAAAGATTCGTTCATTTTGCTGAACGAGACTCAAAGGTCCGAGTCGGTAAAATGATCCGAACTTTACATCACCATAACAAATCAAGGAGAAGTGTAAAAAAAACTGAGGACCAAAAGGCGTTTGAACCAGGATTTTCAGGGCAAGAATCTTGACAACGTTCGTGTTCTTATCATTTCCGGTCAGGTAGGTGAAATATTAGGTACATATCTTAATTAATACTGTTCGTACGTATCTTTACCACCTATTAACTTTAGTTTGTCAAAATATCAGTTTAGCTTGTCAATATAAATTAGCATCGTCTTTTAGTTTCAACCTTTCTGAATGTCCTGTCTCGAATTGTGCCTTGCTTGTAAACGAATCCGCGGTAAAAATGAAGTAACGTTAAACAAAGGACCCAGTTCTTACTGATGTGGTCTGGAACTTTCATAAACACTGACATCATATTCTATTAAGTATTCTCAGAGGTATTTATTCCTAAGGTCCCAGACCAACTGGACTTCCGGTTCGATACAGAAGACATCGATCTCCTTTCAGTTTGCCAAAATGCTTTTATTGAGTCGATTACACACAAAACCATGCTTGTACAAAATGGGCAGTTATACAATATGGATTATTCTTTTCACAGTATTGCCAAAAAAAGTGACGGAAGCAAATTTACTATCAATAACTGGCTCAATTTCCCCACCTTCTCCTCCTTCATGTTACATCAACTGAGAAACTGTAAGGCTACATGGCAAGAATGGAAATAAAACACTTTGGTTTGGTTCATTCACATTACGCTTGATAAATGCTTATTAGAATCAGAAATCCTGCACTGTACTAATGAAAAATCAGACAAGATGATTAGTGTGTGCGAATTAGAGGAGTGCAGCGGTTTGTAAGGACGTGAAGAGAAGCATTTATGTAAATATGGAGCAGCAACAAAAGGATAAAATGGACAGTGTTCATAATGGACGGATAAAAGGAGCAAAGATCATGATTTGCCCCAGTTTTACATGAACAGCATGTCAGACGGAGCAGATATGAAGCCATTAATCAACAAATTGCATGGGACGGAAATAATAGAAATAATGAAGGATCAGAAAAAACTGGACGTGTATTTAAAGCTCCAGGTACTTTGTTGCCATGGCAAGAATTGGAGCACCAGTTGGGACACCAGGGAAGGGGCCGCTGGATCCAGCAATATCGATATGGGAGTAAGGCAGAGGTTTGCCCGAGTCCACTCCATGCTGTGGGACAAACATGTAGATGGTTATAAATGGATTTGTGCAAAAATGTTACATTTTTAAAGGATTAGTTCACTCCTAAATCAAAATTTTCTTATAATTAAATCTCATGTCATCCAAGATGTCTTTCTTTCTGTGTACTCCTGTTCAAAAAAGTATGGTAGGGCAAACAACAAATTTTTTTCCTCCAACTTCAACATCACCCAATGTCATTGTTTTACCTTTTTTGTCAAGAGCATTTGATTTTGTTTGTGCGTTCCTTTTGTAAACACTGGGTTTGTACTTCCGCCTACGTCACGTGAGCTTTCCAACGTGATTACGTAATGTGTGAAGTCCAGCTAGTGCAAGACAAGCATTTGTGGATAAAAATGATATACATTTTTATATTTATTTATTTATTTATTTTTAGAAAATTACAGATCATTTTACTAGATAAGACCCTTATTCCTCAGCTGGGATTGTGTAGAGTCCTTTGAAGCTGCAATTTGGACCTTCAAGTCTCATAGAAATACACCATATGGAGAAAAATCCTGGAATGTTTTCCTCAAAAACATAATTTCTTTTCTGACAAATGAAAGACATGAACGTCTTGAAAGACACATGGGTGAGTAAATTATTAGGAACTTTTAATTCTGGAACTAATCCTTTAATAAATCCGAAACTGATAATACACCCAGATTGTGTTTGTCTACCTTATCCAGTCCCGAAGCCATGATGAGGAAGGCCGCGGGCGTCTGGTGTCCACGCGGCGTGGCGGACGAGGGCAGGTTATTGGACTGCAAGATCTCCTCATACTCAGACTTCCCTTTGTGGAACTCGTAATCCTCCCGACGAATGGTGGACACCTCAAACAGATCTCCCAGCACCTCTCCCGCTGCCACACAAACAGGTATTAGACAAATAAAGCTATGTTTATAGAAGCAAAATCAAACGTTTCTTAGCTCTTCATACCTTTCTGCCACTGCAGAGCATTTCCTGAGCGTTGAGCAGCACCATTATCCATTATAATCTATGGGGACACATAGAAACAGTCATAATGGAAATGGTCAGAATAGCACTGATGTGTGATAAACAGTGTTTTTTCACAGCCCTCAGAAGTAATGTAGGAGTATGCTGAAGTACTCACAGAGTAATGTGGTCCCATGGCTCTAATAGCATGTCCTGTAAGAGTGGCTATAGTGAAGAGTTGAGGAGACACCTCCTGCAACGCCTAGATAAACACACAAGAGCTCTAGATTAACAAAAAGGATAATGTAGATCTAAATTGGTGGAGCTGGGACAGGTGAAGGGTTTTGGAGGAACACTGTTTTGGCTCCTTTTTTGAATTTTTTTTTTAATTGAAAAATTAAACAACACCCTTTTACCTCATCAAAAACAGCTCTGTTTACAGCGACCCGTTTTGGTACATGTCTCTTTAAATGATAATGACCTACTGCTCACTTCACCCCTCTCTTCCGTTTTTTGTGTATTTGGTGGCATATTACTATAAAAAACAAAGCTAATCCACTGCATCCTCTGTGGCTCCGATGTCGGGAGAAAATAAAGACTCTTATGTACACTTCTACATCCAACTACAAAACACCTGCGTTGCTTACGAGACATTGTTGGCGCTACAGCTGCTTGAGCGTGGAGAAAATGGCGGACAGCGTACAAGTGATGCTTTGCTTTGCTGCTTCTGGTACTGGGTGCCTTGACTGTGTGAACGGTATCATGAAGAGCAGGGTTGCCAGGTTTTCACAACACAACCCGCCCAATTGCTATTCAAAACTAGCCCAATCGCGTTTCAAGGGGGATCCCCCGTAAAAAAAGAAAAGAAAAAAAAAAATGCGTTCCAGGGGATAAAATAGTTTTTTTTTTTGCTAGGGTTTCCCTGGTAAATTCGCATTTTAGGTGCTAAATATGACATTACTGGTGTCACTACATCCAGTGGACATCAAAATCTACCCGTGGCAACAGTGTAAAAGTAGCCCAATTCAGCAGGAAAACCGCAGACTTGGCAACACTGATTAAGGGGTGAAAATGCTAATAGGAGTCAGTCTGTCAGCAGTCGTGGGCGGGGCTTGAGCAATATGACATCATACTGCTCAGAAAATCAAAATGGCTTGATATTTGAGACTGTTTAGATTTTTGGGGGGATTGAACAAAAGAAGTGAATAGATTTTTATCCTTGCAGGGTGGTTGTATCCACACACGGCTAAGACACATTTACAGTCATAGCCAAAAATATCGGCATCCTTGCAATTCTGTCAGAAAATCCAATTGCCGATGTTTTGGTATTCACATGCTTATTGTTTTTGTTTGCACTTCTGGCACTGGAAGCCTTGACTGTGTGAACAGTGTCATGAAATCTGATGATTACCAAAGAATTTTGAGGCTCAACGTAGTGGCCAGTGTCAAAAAGCTACGTCTCCACCAGAGGTCATGGGTCTTCCAGCAGGACAATGACCCGAAACATACTTCAAGAAGCACTCAGAAATGGTTACAAACAAAGCGCGGGAGCGTCCTGAAATGGCCAGCAATGAGTCCAGATCTGAATCCCATAGAACACCTGTGGAGAGAGGATCTCAAAACAGCAGCTGGGAGAAGGCATTCTTCAAATCTGAATGACCTGGAGCAGTTTGGAAAAGAAGATTGGTCCAATTTCCAGCAGAGACGTGTAAGAAACTCATTCATGGTTACAGGAAATGATTGATTTCAGTTATTTTTTTGCAAAGGGCTACCAAATATTAAGTTAGGTGTGCCAATAATTTTCTCCAGTGCATTTTTTGGGTTCTGTGTGGAATTGTATCAGATTTGACTTTTCTTCTGTTTTTTTGCATTGTTCCAATGCAAACAAAAAAATAAACACGCAAGTACCAAAACATTTGCAACTGCAACAATTTTCTGAGAGAAGGGTTGCATTTACTGACAGAATTGCAAGGATGCCGATATTTTTGGCCATGACTGTATATGCAACACCATGTAAAAGTGAATTTTGTATCCGATGGCTCCTTTAAAATAGTAATGCAGGCTATTTTAAAGTGTATGTACCTGCTCCTTCATCTCACATAGCAAGTCCACCATGACCATTCTTCCTTCAGCATCAGTGTTTCCAACTCGGATTCTACGACCAGCACGAGACACCACCAATTCATCTGCTACATAACAATCTGCCAAAAAATTACCAGTTAAAAGTCACCCATATTTAACAAAAGACACCCAAACTAGTTAACATATTGCACACTAAATTGCTTACCTGATCCGACACTGTTTCGCACCATTGCCATCGCACCCACAACCTTCAGGTGTTTGGGCTTCAGTTTGGCTAAGATCTGAAAAAACACCAAACATGCACTGAAATCAGTCTTTAATATTTTTGTCAGTAATATTAGCAGATACATAGGTGATCGGTACCTGGAAGAAGCCAGCAACAGCCGCAGATCCACATTTATCTCTATGCATTCCAGCCATGATTCCTCCAGCCTTGATGTCAGCTCCACCGGTGTCATATGTAATGCCCTGTCACAACATACAATGCTCATATGGACTGGAAACTCTTCTATCCTGTGTGTCCAAATACAGTTAACCTAAAACTAACCTTGCCAACCACCATGAGGGTCTGTTGAATGGGTCCTTCTCCACAGTACAGCAGCTTGATCACTCGGGCTTGATGGCGTGGCACCGCTGAAACAAAAACATTAGCCCTAATTATACTTTACATAACACAGATGACTAATGATTTCCAGAGGCAACAACAACAGTCAAGTTTATTTTGATTTCTTGTAATAAAAATGTAAAAAGATACTGTAAAAATGTACATTATGTATTTGCATACTACCATTCAAATGTTTGAGGTCAGTGAAATTTTTTAAGTCTCACCAAGACTGGTTTATTTAATCAAAATTAAACACAGTAATATTGATAAGTAGTATTGCAATTTAAAACATGTCATTTCTGTTTTAATATTTTTAAAAGGATTTTTTTCCTGTGGTGCAAAACTAAATTTTCCACATCATTACTCCAGTCTTCAGTGTCGCATGATCCTTCAGAAATCATTCTAATATGCTGATCCATCAATGTTAAAAACAGATGAGCTGTATTATTTGTAATACTGTATATATTTATTTTTTCTTTTTTTTGGAAAAATGGGAGCATTGTATGGAAGCCCATTTCTGCCACTGAATAAAAAATAAAAAAGGTAATTGTGACTTTTTCTCTTACAATTATGGCTTTTATAAACTTGCAGTTGAAAGTTATAGAATCAGAATTGCAAGACAGAAACTTAAAATTCTGAGAAATGAAGTCAGAATTGTGCGATATATACTCGCAGTTCTGAGAACATATCAGTCTTTTTCCGCCTCAAAATTGGACTTTATAAATCGCAGTTGCGAATTTGTATCTCACAATTCTGACTTAACTCCCAATTACACGTAAAACAAGTCAGAATTGCGAGATATAAACTCACATTTACGAGAAAAAAAAAGACAGAACTGAGTTATCACACAATTCTGGCTTTGGAGAAAAAAACCCTCAGAATCGTGAGATATACACTCACATTTGCAAAAACAAAGACAGAATTTTTCATCTCACAATTCTGACTTAACTCCCAATGGCGTGTTAGAAAGTCAGAACTGTTTAAACTTTTTGTGCGATTAAAACTTGCAATTTCTCAGAAAAAGTCAGAATTGCAAGTTCGTATTTCACAGTTCTGACTTAGTAACTCCCAATTGTGTGTTATGTCAGAATTGCATATAAAATCGTGCATAATTGGATATAAACTCTGTGATATAAACAAATATAAAATAGTGTGAGAAGAAATTGTAAAACTCCCAATTGCGTGTTATAAAGTTAGAATTGCATGTAAAATTGCATATAAACTCTTTGTGCGATATAAACTTGCAGTTCTAAGAAAAAAAGTCAGAATTTCAAGTTTTTAAAAATCACAATTCTCACTTAATAACTCCCAATTAATAACTCATACTTGCATGTAAAACTGTATAATTGTGTATCAACTCATTGTGTGATATAAACTTACAATTCTGAAAGTTTTTACTAACTCCCAATTGTGTGTTATCAAGTCATAATTGCATATAAAATTGCGTATAAATACTTTGTGTGATATAAACTTGCAATTCTGAGAAAAAAATTCAGAATTGCACATTTGTATCGCACAATTCTGACTTAACTCCCAAATGTGTGTTATAAAGCCTGAATTATGTATAAATTGCATATAATTGCATATAAACTCAGTTCTGAGAAAAAAGACAGAATTGCAAGTTTGTACTCTATGGTTTCTGCAGGTTTTATGAGGGTAAATTTTAGACTTTTAAAGACCTTTTAAAGACCAACTAAAGAAAATTTAAGAGGGGGAAAAAAAATTCAAAGGGAAAACAATAAAGCAATATGTTCTCTAAGTATAGTTCAAGTTTTACTTTTACTTTCAAATTGGCAGCAATTCAGCTTCTAGCAATTGTTTGTTTTTAGTTAGTTTCAGTTTTCCCTCTTTTCCTCACTTTCCTTCAGTAAAGATGCCATCCACATTTTACTTTTACTTTCAAATCAGCAGCAATTCGGCGTCAAGCAGTTGTTTGTTTGTAGTTTGAGTTTTCCCTCTTTTCTTCACTTTCCTTCGGTTTTAAGTAGCTTGTAAATGTGTCGTGTGCATTTTAAGATGTTCATGTCTTTTTTTTCCTTCAGTTGTAAAGAAATAGCATTAGCATTTTTCTCCATATAATGGACTGCTATGGTGCCCCAAGTTTGCACATACAAAATGCAGCTTTAAATGATCCCAAATGCGGTTGTAAATGATCCCAGCCGAGGAAGAAGAGTCTTATCTAGCGAAACAATCAGTTATTTTCATAAAAATAATACAATTTAAATACTTTTTAAATCTCAAATGCTCATCTTGTCTTGCGCTGCCCGAACTCTGTGTATTCTGGTTCAAGACAGTTAAGGTATGGAGAAAAATGCTGAAATGTTTTCCTCAAAAAACAATTTCTTTACGACTGAAGAAAGAAAGACATGAACATCTTGGATGACAATGGGGTGAGTTATCTGTTAATCTTTGTTCTGGAAGTGGACTTCTTCTTTAACAAAATGAATAAAAATACACCATGTTATATGCCTAACATAAATAACTTACGCAAAGTTTAAATAGGTATACAAAACTGAAAATCAGTAAACACTGTGGAACCAAATAAATAAGAAACGTAGCAAACGTTTATTAGCAAAACGAATCAGAAAGCTTGGAAGCACAGCATAAACCTTGATGTAATATATATTAAAAAAAAGAAAAGAAAATTACACAGTTTAAATAACAATCAGCAAACACTGAGGAACCAAATAAACATGAAACTTCCACTATCACCTTATATAAATGGCAGAATCAACAGGCTTTTCAAAATCCAAATTTTTTTTGAAAACGGGCACTTTTGCATTTCATTTTGAAACTCTTCCGACATAGTCACTCACTTTACATGATAAATTAAATCTAATCTGTGATGCGCCCGTCGTTCGACACACTGCATTGAGCAGCCGCGTTCAGTTTTAATTGTATTGTCTGTTCTCTAACTGAACTAAATGATTTTTATTACTATAAAAAATATCAAAACGACAAGTTCTTCTCCAGGTGACTGACAGATAAAACAGCACATACCGCCATCTACCGCGTATTGTTTAATGAATATAGAGCGACCTAAACCATGTAGCACAGAAATTGCACTTTCGCTTCACTTTAAAATGAAACATGAGGAAACAATCCCTCACAAAAATTAATGCCATGATCATATATGAATTTAAGACTTACTGCTCTGGTTTAAGACTTTTTCAACGTCTTAATTCACAAAATAGAGATTTAAGACTTAAGACCCGTGGAAATGGGTCTTATAAAGTCAGAACTGCATATGAAATTATGTATAATAGCATATAAACTTTTTGTGTGATTTGCGAGAATTTCTCAGAATTGTGAGTTTGTATTGCAATTGTGAGATAAAAAGTCTCAATAAAACTTTTCAAAAAATGTATTTAGTGGAGGAAACGGGCTTCTATAGCAATGAAACGAAATGTTAACATTAAAACTTCTTACTGTTAGCACAGCGGTTGACCGCAGCCAGACAGGGATACTCCTTCTCCAGAGTATTCAGATTACTCACTACCGTCACCTAGCAAAGACACTGAGATGAATAAATCATTGCAATTCTTACTGAGATGAGCTACAGCTTTAAATGCTCACAAAGACTCACCGTTACAGGACTATCCTTGAAAACCGCTTGCACATACTCAGCTACACGTGGGGCAGCCATTCGCTCTGGGTCAGAGCCACCGACGTCACGATAGACGAACCTACACCATACACAATGATCTTTTTTTGCTTTTTGCACACAAACACTTGGTTAATGAAAACATTTTGTGCACACTGAAGCGCTATTTTTTTTTTTTTTTTTTTACACAGACTCATACCTGCCACTCTCCAGAGCAGTGGCCAACTCAGTAATGGCTTCTCCCTGTGCCTTGTTCTTCGCCCAGATGCCCAGCACCGCCACCTTATGAGAGGTCAACTTGTGCTCCCTCACCTCTAAAGGCTGATGACACAGAAACATAACTAAGTTACACTGATACTGACAAACAGAAATTAAAATATATTTTAATTAAATAAAAAAATGTAAATTACAAAAAAAATAAATAAACATATATATATATATATACACAAAATGTATCTCACTGTGTAGAGAACATGCAAGGCTCCTAGAACAGCCACCAAGGTGTTCTTTGCATAACTGTTGTGTGAGGGACAAACCAGCAGAGGGCGCTGCATGCCAGCTTTCAGAGCCCTATAATAAAATAACATTCAGATCAACACAATAAAACCTCTAGATGAGTAAAACATCTCATTAAGAAACAACGTCGGGCCAAGGACACGCAAAAAAAAAAAAAAAAAAAGAATGTTTTGACAGGATGTCCACTGATCATTACATATCACACACATCATGTTTGCATAGGCACCTCTTAATGCCATTAGCAGCAGCATCACTGAACCGCCGCACGTCATCATAGTCCCGATTCACTGGACCGGTGCAGGCAAACACCAATCTGTTTCCAGAGAGACCAGGAACCTTGACCACCACAACCTCTTCACCAATGCAACAGTCCACCTGAATGTCAAAGAGTGACAGATGTGTGCAATAAAAAGAAATACATATTACATCAGGGCTGGTTAGGTGTGTGATGTTGAACTCACTGCACTGTAGTCCTGTAAGGGTGCTTTCAAACACTCCAGCTCATCAGGGAGCTGATCATAATTTTGGCATATCAAGATAACGCCATCAAAACTGCAAAAGAGAAGAAAAATTCGAATCAACCTTCACAATATAGCAATACAGAAACTGGAGAATAGCTATGCAGCTATAATTACGCACTATTACACTGTGAAAAATAATTTGCTGTATTGTTTTATAAAAATATAACATATTTAATAGATCTAAATACATAAAGTTGATCTAAAATTGATAAACACTAAAACTGTATATACATAATACTTAAAACAGTAAAACATAAACTTAAAAAAAGAGAAAGACAAAAAAATGTTGCCTTTGCAGTTAACTAAAATAAAAAAGAAGTTAACATTACTACAACTGAAATATATATATATGAAATATATATATATATAACAAAAGCAAATACATTTAGGAAGAATAAATCACTTGCAGCTTCAGCAACTACAGTTCCTCACTGCTGACGAGGCGAATTGAAATTCTCATATTTCAAATATATATATATATATATATATATATATTTTTTTAATCTTTCCGCAAAGAAGAACTGTTTTGCTGAAACTGTCATAATTATGCTTCATGAACTTATGAACTCTGCAATGTGGGCTGCAACGGAGTGATATGGAGTCTTTAACAATGCATCATCATCATCGTCATCATCATCATCGTCATCATAAGCAAGTTAAAACTGATAACATTTGACTTTATTAAGGTTCCATTTTGCTTTCTAAACACTGATAAGAAATCATGAAAAAAAATCACATATGAGAAATCACACTAATCATATAATATTAGTATAATCGTATTACACCAGGGCTGGTTAGGTGTGTGGTGTTTAACTCACTGCACTGTATTCCTGTACAAAAATAAAAAAAAACACTAAAACCGTATATACATAATACTTAAAACAGTAAAATATAAACTTAAACAAAGAGAAAGACAAAGAAATGTTGCCTTTGCAGTTAACTAAAATAAAAAGTAAGTTATATGTTATATTTATATATATCAAAAGCAAATACCAAAATTGCTAAAACTTTAAAATTTAAATGAAAATTAAATATACAAAGAAGTTATTTCAAAATATGAATAAACACTAAAACGGTATATAAATAATACTTAAAATAGTAAAATATAAATTTAATTTAAAAAAAAAAAGATAAAAGAAATGCTGCCTTTGCAGTTATCTAAAATAAATAAATTAAATAAAATTACTACAACTGAAATAAATAGTTAAAGCTAAATATTTAATAAATAAATAGAAAACAACAAAAGCAAATACCAAAATTGCTAAAACTTCAAATGAAAACTAAATATATAAAAAGGCTAGTTAAAATATTAAAAACACTAAAACAGTATATAAGTAATACTTAAAATAGTAAAATATAAACTTGAACTTAATAAAAAAAAAAGAGAAAGAAAAAAGAAATGTTGCCTTTGCAGTTAACTAAATTAAAATAAAATAAATAAATAAAATTAAATCACTAACTGAAATAAATATGTAAAGTGAATAACAACTGCAAAAAAGTGAATTCAAATTCAAAACATTAGTAAACACTAAAGGTGTTATACTTAATTATACTTATAATAAACAGAAAAAAAAAAATCAAGGTGAATTCTAAACACAAAAAATAGTATATAAATAATACTAAAACAAACGGTTGCTGTTTTTATTTTATTTTTCTTGTTTCTCTCTCATATTCGTTAATTTTATGCAATAAATTGTGTAGATTTTATGTTAAAAACTAGAAAAAAAATCACTTGCCAAAAGGGTGGGGAGTGTATGCATGGTTTTACATAATTTTACTGCAAAATCAGGACAAAAATACAGCTCTAAATGTGTACTTCAGTTTACAAAGGGCCACACTTAACAATAAGGTCAATAAACTACACTTTTACACATCATTTATCAGAAAGCAGTCTAAAGTCTAAAGTCTATGTGTATTCATTAAAAGTCACAGTTTCTGTGATAGTAATGTCATGCTGCCAAGTTGTGAGGTTACAAGACCGCAAATTAACATCACGTTCAGAGACTGAGACAGAGATTTACTAACTTCTGGTCCTTGCAGTCAGTGGTATACTGGAGAGGCTGGACACTGGAATAAAGGAAAGACAGAGAGAAGATTAAAACCTTTACAAAGTTATCTTGCTTCGCTATTACGTTTACAGACATGACTCTTCTAGAATAAAAATAATAAGCTTATGTTTAGCTTGACTCATTGCATCCGCTCTCACTATTTCTGATAATGTTTGATTAAGATTTGAGTGCCATTTGGCATCCATGAGTAGTGGGTCCAAAGGACTGAAACTGTGGCAGAGTACCATGGATATGCTTCTGTTTTGCA
>JAHKKF010528565.1:0-10000 GCA_019740295.1 Labeo calbasu
TGAGCTTCGCCGCAACTCATTCACATGCTGATATAAAAAAGTTCAATAAGTACCTATTTAGCATGTAATTCAAATAACTATTAAGCTAAATAATAAAAGAAATAACGAGAATTCACTGACCAATATCAGCTTGAAAATGCTAATGAGGATGGATCCGCAATTTCTTTAAAATCGAAAGGTACTCTCTGTGTTATTTCATTAGTCAGTCATGGAAGTCCAGTGGTTGATGGGCTTCTGGCAATAATAATTCCAGAAAAGAAGACAATTCTATAGATTTGATTGCACAGGTTTTGTGCATTATATGCTATTAGATGTGTTTTGTCCACATTTCATATGTTGTCTAATTATATCACTAAGCAACAAAGATGCATTAACAAAAAAACAAAAAAAGTCTTTTAGAAGGGCCTCACTGATTACTTTTGCCTGGGGCCCCCACTTCAGGTAGGTACGCCTCTGCACATGAATGAGAACGGCCTGAGAGACACAGAGAGCTCAGAATCCGAATCATCTTCATGAGAGGATGAATGACACGAACACTGAACTAAAGAACTGAAACTCATGCAGAAAACCACAACAAGACAAGTGAACGTGGAAAAAACGCACTTAATGACGTCGAAGCACAAAATGTACTGCAGTGAACATCATAAAGAGACACTCTGGTTTTGTAAAGAATTTCTTTTGCAAAAATCTTGTGAAGCTGCCAGAATGTAGTATTTTGAAGGTCAACTTTGTGTCATGAATGATAAAGTGTTTTTGATGATATGGTAGAATGAGATGATTTTGAGACCGTTCCGTTTAGGACAGAGATGAACTGATGTGTGACAGAGTTTAAAAGAAGTGAACTCAGTCATTATCAAAAATGAATCAACGAGACATTCAGATGTTACATTTCTGTGACAGCATCTAAATACGAGCATATAATGAAATACATCTCTGAATCACATCCAGTCATCAGCACACACACACTACAGCTCAAACTAATGCCCGTAGAGGATGTTTTCAACTCACAGTGACAAAACAGGCACATTCTGGGGACATCGGCGTGTTTTGACCAGTGTGCGTGTTTGTCCTCCGCTGCTGCAGGTGGCGCTGCTGTTTGTCGTGCTCGTGAGAAGCAGGAGCGAGTTCCGGTGAATATCAAATTTCTGCTTGTTCTCCTGCTCACCGATGAATTTCGTTGATAATTTGCACAAATGGACGAGTAGGATGGATCTGGTGAGTGTTCAGTGGTTCTAATAGTTCACGCTGCTCGATTAACGGCAGTGAAGGCGCTTCAAGAGCTGCTGAATGCGCTGTTTGTGTCGCGTTTGCTTGAATGAATTTAATCAGATGAAGGAGCGTCTCGTTTGTTCGCACTCTTGTTTGTTTGTGGCATATTTTGTGCTGTCAGTCCCGGTTGACGCGGCCGCGGTGTGTGTGATGTTATTCACTCTGTTTTAGGACTTCGGGAACAAACTGCCCCAGGCTCTGTCGTCAAACACTAAACTGCCCCAGTCTCTCTCCTCTAGCGCGAAATTTCTGCCCTCAGGCCCGTTTGAGCACTACGGGCGCCCGGTGGGAGTCAAAGTCAAAGAGGAAGACGAGAGTGTGGAGGATTTCTTTCATTTCGGTGAGTGTCGACGCACACACACACACACACTCATTCTGCATCTCATGTTTTTATTAAACTATTTTTTCAGTTGTCTTGTGGTAATGACACAATTGTTGTTTTCTGCTTGCAGTCGTGGCACTAAACCTGAGTGTGTGTTAACGTACTTTTTTTTTGTTTTTTTTTTTTCAGAAATGCACAAAATAGCATTCTTTCAGTTGTGTGTTTGTTAATTAAACTATGGATATTTTATCGATTATAGATAAAGGTATAGTTCAGCCAAACAGCACTGGACCTCATGGCTGTCATTTCACTGTTCTGTTCCACAGAGGAAAGTCAGTCAGTAAATCTGTTTGGATGAACGTCCCTTTAATCCAGCGGTTCCCAACACTGCACGTTTTCCATGTCTCCTTAATCAAACACACCTGATTCAGATCGTCGCCTCATTAGCAGAGACTCCAAGACGGTTGTGGCTAGAAGGGATACAGCTCTGACTGGAAACTAAGAATGACATGAATTGTTCTGCCTATTGGATTGTGTTTTTTAACGTCTACACCTACCCCAACCCTAAACTTAGCCCTTACTATAATACAGAAACAGTTTTATTGTTGTAGAGTGTGACAAAAATAATGTTAGATTGAGGTGCGCATGCCCAGTAGCTAGAGCTGTATTCCTTCTAGCCTTAACCCTCCGACACCTGAGATGGGTGTGTCAGACAAAGAAGAGATGCAAAATGTGTAGTGTTGGGAACCGCTGCTTTAATCGTCTGCATGCCGCAGCTACAATGATCTGGTCGACTATGACTTAAATACACCCAAAAATCAAAACTTATTTATTTATCTGTCATTAAAGGGAGACGCTCATCCAAACATCATCATTCTGTCAGATTTACTGACCGACTTTCCTCTGTGGAACAGAACAATGGAAGGAAAGCCGTGAGGTCCAGTGCTGTTTGGCTGAACTATCCTTTTAAATGTATCGATTAAAAAAATGTGCTCGCAGTGTGCTTCAATCACGTCACCCACTGCTGTCCGCCAGCACATTTATTCTGCGACAATCAGTGGTTCTCAATCCTGGTCCTGGAGGTTCACTGCTCTGCACATTTTGCATGTCTCCCTTATTTAACACATCTGATTGAAATCATCATCAGCTCATTAGTTCAGTTCATGGATCTCTCTCCTAATGCTTAGATGATCTCAATCAGATGTGTTAAATAAGGGAGACATGCAAAATGTGCAGAGCAGTGAACCTCCAGGACCAGGATTGAGAACCACTGAACTAAATGATCATTTTGTCATCACTGATGACGTGGCAGTGAATGTGATGTTTTGACTTTGAAATGTCTTCTATGTAGGGGTGTAACGATACATGTATTCGTAGCGAACCATCACGGTACGGGCGTCTCGGTTCGGTGCATGAGGCCTTACAACCAATACAAGCAATTCACCCTCAATCCAGAAGGGGGCGCCCGCAGTAATGCAACTGTTTGATAAACGCCGACAGAAGAACAGCGAATGCCAGGGGTTGCGTGCTTGAAAACAAAGACCACTAGACAGCGATCACGTGCTGATTCTGAACGCGTCTCTCACTGACTTGCGTACTCAACTGTCTGCGAAATGGAGCTTTGTGCTCTTGTATCCTACCGCTCTCATTTGGGACAAATCCAAATATTCCATAATATTTCCATATTTGCGATTACATCCAAATGCTAAACTATTATTTATTATGTAAATTATAGACTTTGTACTTCAGACTTCAGTCACATTCTATCAGTTCACTAAATTAAATATATTTCAAGTATTTATTCCTTGTATGTGTATATGTACTGCAGATTTTATAGCCTCTATATGACTTTTGATATAATATTTAGTATTTTCGCATGTAGGTGGAAAAAAATTGTAATTTGTACTACTGTCTGTTTAAAATAAATGAAAAGAAATCTAGCATAGTAGGTTTTTTTTTTTTTTTCTTCTTCTGTTGTACTGAAGTCGTATCGAACCGTGACACTCGAACCGAGGTACGCACCGAACCGTGACATCTGTGTACCGTTACACCCCTATTATACGATACTTGCATGTCTGAAAGTGGAGCGGACCGTGGCTAATTCTGTGTGGATTCGTCTGTCTCGTTCTGTCCTGACCAGCTCAGCATCTGCAGCAGCAGACCGGAGAGTGTCTCACGGCTTGTTGCGGCGGACCGAACCCTAAAAGTCTGTCTCTCACGGATCCGGCCAAGACCAACAGTCGTCCCTCGGCGGACCGGCCGTACCACTGCCAAGAGTGCGGCAAGTACTTCCGAATCAACGACATCAAGAGGCATCAGCGGATACACAGCGGCGAGCGGCCCTTCCCGTGCTTCCAGTGCGGTAAGAACTTCCCCACGTCCGGGGACCTGAAGAGGCACGAGAGGATCCACACGGGCGAGCGGCCCTACCACTGCCTGCAGTGCGGCAAGAACTTCTCAGATTCGGGCCACCTCAAGCAGCACGAGAGGATGCACACGGGCGAGAGGCCGTACCAGTGTCCGCAGTGCGCCAAGCGCTTCTACCGCTCGGGGGACCTCAAACGCCACCTGAGGATCCACAGCGGCGAGCGGCCGTACAAATGCCTGCAGTGCGGCAAAACCTTCTCCGACTCCGGACACTTGAGGGGCCACCAGCGCATTCACACGGGGGAGCGGCCCCACCGCTGCACGCTGTGCGAGAAAAGCTTCTTCAGATCGGGCGACCTCAAGAGGCATCACAGAACGCACACGGGCGAGCGGCCCTACCAGTGCTTCCAGTGCGGCAAGAGCTTCTCCGAGTCGGGACACCTGAAGGAGCACCGGAGGATCCACACCGGAGAGAAGCCGTACCACTGCAACCAGTGCGACAAGAGCTTCTCCAGGCTGGAGCGTCTCAAGGGTCACCAGAGCATCCACACGGGCGAGAGGCCCTTCCACTGCACGCAGTGCGGCAAGAACTTCTTCCGCTCGGGAGAACTGAAGCGGCATCAGAGGATCCACAACGGGGACCGAGCGTGAGCCGGCGTCCGCCGATCGGCCGCAGTCGTGCTCTCGTCCTCCTCGTTCGCCCCTCGCCGAAGAGCACGTGACGGCCTTCCCGCACGAGCAGAAGACGTCGCTCTACTGACCCTGTGATACTGTAGAGCGCAGCTGTTTGCTGACTTTCCCTTTTCATTCCCCTTAGAAATCAGCATACGCTGCGTGTCGCTATAAATGTGTGCAGCCAGTCACGTTCGTTGTCGTAGACCGTTTTGAAGCGCTACCTCTGCACGCCTCCAAAGCTCCAGCTGTCGCTCCGATTTCACCGACCGACTGACGTTCATCGCGCCGTCTGTATGTTGTTGAGAAATATATGGTCAAGTGACTCATTGGAACTGTATATTGTACAGGAGGATATTATTATGGTGTATGCTCACATTCCCTGTATTTAATGAATCCCTCTCAAACTGTGTCTGTTTTTGTTTTTGTTTTTTAATATAAACTGAACTGTTTTACTGTCAACACGAGACGACGCCACTGAAGCGTTTCTGAATCCTCTCTCGTTTCGATGCGAGCGCTTGGTTTGTCTCTGGCTGTGTGTTTTACTAGCTGCTGTAAATCACGTATGTGAAACACCGAATAACACAGTTACTGTTTAACTGTACACTTTATTATTAACTGTTATGAAAGAAGTTACAAAGTATAGACGTGCTCCAATTCAACAGCTGTTTGTGGTCAGTTTTTGAGCACCAGGTGATTAATGTAGTAAACTGAGCTCATAAATCATATTAGATTTAACTTTTAGCTCTTTGCATTTATTATTATTATTATTATTGTTTTTCTATTTTTTACTTTCTCTATATATACGTGTGTGTATTTAACCATCTGTAGTTTGTGTGTTCAGTTTGGAAGGCTTTAATGCTACCAGAAAGGCTTTTTACAGTAGTAAGAGCTGCGTGTGGAGGATTGAATTCTAATTGTTTGGGTTCTTCATGTGCATGAATGTTTTCCTTATATGTGTGTCATCATCCTTAATAAACACTTCACCTGTAATTACAGCCGCGCACACGAACGCTCCGTTTATTGGCCTTCTGTAACACTTGACCTTTCCACTACAGACTGCCTCATTAGATCATCAATAAACCATGTGCTGTGAGAAGAATCGACTGATTAACGATTGTTTCGTGCTGAGCGGAATGAGTTGTGCGCGTCACACGACACATTTTTATAAGTGATTCGCCCCATCGAAAATGGCAAATTGCTCGAACGTAAGCTTTTTAAATATATTGCATATGTCTTAATATATGCTGAAGTAAACACTGCAAACCACTTCCGCTCTTGTGGAAACAATGTTCGCTTTACGACATCCGCGTTGGATTTACGGCGCCGATCAGTCGGAAGTCTGGTAACCAGGGAGACGCCTGGAGGCACTGCGGCCGGCGCGAGACGGTGAGCTACATTTCCTTCAGAATTTCTCATTAAAGGCGTTCGATGTTCAGTTTTGTTGGTCACAAATGGTTACCTCGCTTCTGATAATGTTTCCACGAAACCGCAAACGGCGACTGACAGGCAGCGCGCGGAACACGGCTGATGCGCGAACAAAAACAAACTGGTGTAAACAGCGGCGTGTGACAGAATCTGTGGATCAGAGTCTCATGTGAGCGTCATTAGCTTTAATTTGACTGATTGGCGGCCGGTTGCGTCGGTTTGCCGTCATTTAAATGGCTTTGCTGATGCTTTTGAGCACATTCACACTGATCAGCGGTCAGTCATCTGTGCTGCTTGTCCCGCAGGTGCTGATGGCAGACAGCTGGGATGTTCAGGTGTTGTGACGCTTCTGTAAACTCGACGACTGCTTGCACTCACAGGTGAGGGTTTATATGTGTTGTCGTTTCTGTGTGTAGCTCGTGGAAGTGCGATGCAGCGGGAAAGTGTCTCAGCCTGGAGTGATTTGCAATTTCATCAGTGTTTCTGTTTCTGTTCAGTGTCACATGGAGCGTCCTCTCAAGGCTTCTGCGTTTGTGTTTTCTCCAGAGCGATTCCATGGAGGTCCGTAAGCCGGTCCTGGAGCTGAAGGACGTTCCTCCTCCTCCCCTCCACGGCGCGCACCCGTGTCTCGGGCCTCCGCAGACGCAGCCGGGCAGCCTCAGCGTAAGCGTGTGTTCCCGTTGCGAAGCCAGCATCCACCTGCAGCAGAGCTCTAGCGAGGCCGGCGGCGGCACGGGTGGAGGCTTTCCTCTGTTTCTCTCTCAGACCAACACCCGCACCCCCCCTCACCCCCCGTCTCTGGCACAGAGCGGTCCCGGAGCGCCGCTGCAGACCCCCGCGAGCTTCGGGACGCCCTCCGCTGCGGCGGGGCACTGCCACGCGCCCTGCTGCGCCAGTCTGAGGCAGCTGCACGTCTGCCCTCTGTGTAAACTGGCCCCGTCGGGCGTCTGTCACTGCCGCAGAGCGCAGCAGCACCCTTTCTCTCACGGTGACCCGTCCTCACCCCCTCACCTCTGCTCTAACTCGCTGCACCTCGGCGTGGGGCACGCGCCGCCCTGCGCGAAGGGCGCTCGCTGTTTGCAGGACTGCTGGCGAAAGGTTGGTGGATCGCACCGCCGCTCGTGCCCTCTTGTGTTTTTGAGAGCACGTCCTTCGTTCCTCAGTACAATACAGCCTCGGCGGAAATGTGGTAAAATGCTCTTTGAGGCTCTGTGTGGACCCTGCGGTGAAATCTGACATCAGTCTCTTGTGCTTTCAGAGTTTACATGTCGACTCGGAGAAGGTTTGGCCCAACATTCCCCCGCCCGTGGCCGTGTGCAACGGCTGCGGCGTGACGGGCGCGTCGTCCGACGGTCTGCTGGGTGTGCGCCTCGGCAAAACCACACAGAAATACGGTCCGTACGCACGTTTTGACTTTGTTAGCCGTGCCTGTGGTGTGTTTTCTGGAGGTGTCGGTGTCTGTGTCCGCAGGTCCTCCGGAGAGTGAAGCGCCGCCTCCCATCGGGGTGTTCTGGGACATCGAGAACTGTGCGGTTCCCAGCGGCCGCTCGGCGGCGACGGTGGTGCAGAGACTCCGAGAGCGCTTCTTTCAGGGACACCGCGAGGCCGAGTTCATCTGCGTGTGCGACATCAACAAGGAGAACAAAGCCGTCATTCAGGAGCTCAACAACTGCCAGGTGTGTGCGCGATCGCGCGTTGCGTCCGTCTCTTCGGGAGAGCGTGTTTATTCATGGCTTGATTTGTTCCCGCTCAGGTGACCGTCGCCCACATTAACGCCACCGCCAAAAATGCAGCGGATGACAAACTGCGTCAGAGCCTCCGACGATTTGCGGAGACGCACGCCGCGCCCGCCACGGTCATCGTCGTTTCGTGTAGGTGTCTGCAGACGTCAAACTCTGGGTTCAGAATATCTGATGGGCTTGAATGATGAGTCGGATCTACCGCTGATCTTTCTGGATGACAGTGCCTGATGTAATAGAGCAAAAAAAAAATGAACATGACTTTGTCCGGCAAAACTGAACATTGCATGAAAACTGAAACTGCGGAAGGGGGCTGTGATGTACTGCTTTCACGTGTGACTAGCTGTAGAAGTAGCCCGTCTTTATAATAAACGTTAGAGACACCATTATGACCTGTCAGACTGTAAGTCGCCGTCATGTGAAAACAAAATTGAACCGATTGTAACGGCAGCTTTCCGTCTGTCCTTCACGCAGCGGATGTCAACTTCGCCAGCGAGCTGAGCGACCTGCGCCATCGTCACGGTTTCCAGGTGATTCTGGTCCACAAGAGCCAGGCCTCGTCTGCTCTGCTGCAGCACGCGCACCTGCGCGTCCCTTTCGAGGAGTTCGTCTCGGACCTTCCGCCCGGGATGGTCGTCAGATCGCAGGTCAGCCGCCACACCTCACTCCCTCATTTCCTACATGTGAACGCTGATTTGATGAACGCAGAAACCGGCTGTCTGTTTTTTCTGTTGGGCAACAGAGCGGCGTTTTCGGACGCCGCTGCTGTTGTGATCGTGTGATCGTAAAGCCGTTGACTGTGTGACTCCACGCTCTGAGATTTTAATGGAGTTCATAGAGAGATAGAGGCCTGTCATTTAAAGCTGTCGGTGGCGGGCTAGAAGCTGAACTCCAGCACCATCTCAGATCTCCCAGAGTGCTGTTTGTGTGTCTGCTCCTCAGCCCAGTTTCAGCCTTCTGTTTGTGCACCACCTCCCCACGCACCGCGACTCTAAAGCTGTGGCGAATCGGCTGCAGCGCCTCTCCAATAACTGTGGGGGGAAGGTGCTGGGCGTGTCGGGTGGCTGCGCCGTGCTCCGGTTCGCCAGCGCCGAAGCGGCCGAGCGCGCCCGCAAGCGCATGGAGAACGAAGACGTCCTGGGCCACCGCATCGTGGTGTCCTTCTCTCCCGACGGCCCGGAGGAGGAAGAGGAGCGCGGGCCTCCTGCCGCCGCCGCCGCCTCCTCATCCTCCTCTTTGGTCTTCCTGCCAGTGGAGAAGCCGCGCTCGCCCCGTCGCCTGCGGCGGGGGTCTCGCTCGTGCCAGGGCGGAAGCCATGCCCCCGAGCGCCCATATAGCCCCAGGAGAGCAGGCCACGCCTCCTCGTGCAGCCCTGTGATGAAACCCCTCCCCCAGGTCAGCTGTGTACCCGCCTCTGCCCGCCTCCTCCCCGTCATCCTCCAATCGCACGCTTCCTCTTGTCATGCCATTCTCATTGTGCTGCCGCTTGTCCCTGCTTGCGCTGCTCGTCCCCTGCCGCCGTCCCGCTGCCGTCTGTGGCGTGTGCCGCTGCTGAAATCTTCCTCTGTCTTCGTCTGTCCTCCCCGCCACATTCCTGTCTTTCGCCTCATTGGGAATCAGCCGTGTGCTTGCATGTGTTGAAGTTACAGCGCGCGCGCGTGTGTGTGTGTGTGTGTGTGTGTGTGTGTGTGTGTGTTTACAGGCTGTGAGTGCTGCGACCCGTCCTGCGACTGCCTCACCTCAGAGTCTCACCGTCCAGCCTGCTGCCGGCAAACCAGCAGAGCTGTCGCAGCGCAGCCGCAGGTACCACACACACACGCGCACAAACCAAGCTCACAATGTGACAGGCCAAAACATTTGATCGCTCTCTGGTGGATGACTGCATTATAGGTCATAAATCCTGCCCTCTCTAACCCAAAGATGTTTTCTATTGTTTTAGGTGGCTCTTGTGTTCATGGGTTCTTGTAATTGTGCTGTTGGCGTAATCTTAAGCAGCGTTATGAATATCTTGTGTTTAAATTATTTTTATTTACTTTTTTTTTTTTTTTTTTTTTTTGTCATTTGTGTGTTAATGTTTTCGTTGCTGAAGCAACAGTTCATCCAAAAAATTTGATTCGGAAGTTAATGTGTGTTAGCGGTACTTGCGAGGGTTATGTATTTGTTGTATACAGTATTTGCAATCCTGAGGTCTTGAAATGCACTA
>JAHKKF010528565.1:15000-42166 GCA_019740295.1 Labeo calbasu
CTAGCCAACAAATACTACAAAAATAACCAATCCTCCCAGAGAACTAGAAGTAGAGCACGTCGCGGTCGTGACCGGTCAGGCCACGGTGTAACTGTGACGTGCGGGAACCGCGCTTGCTGAACGCGTCTGTCTCTCCTCAGAGCGGACGGTGGAGGAAGTGGAACGCACGCGGCAGTTTGGCAAAGAGGTCGTAGATCTTCTGAGACACCAGCCTCACTTCCGGATGCCCTTCAGCAAATTCATCCCCACGTATCACCACCACTTCGGACGCCAGTGCAAACTCTCCTACTACGGCTTCACCAAACTCATGGAGCTTTTTGAGGCCATTCCAGACGTTCTTCTGGTCGGTACACGGGCGCAGATGTAAAGGTGCAAGAGCGTTCGGCGGGAGTCTCTGAGACGTTGTGTTTCTCTCTCAGGTGCTGGAGTGCGGAGAGGAGCGGGTGCTGGCGCTGACGGAGGTGGAGCGCGTCAAAGCGTTAGCGGCTCAGCTGGTGAAGTTGCTCCGAGCCCAGAGAGACTCAGGACTTCCTGTCAGTCAGCTACTGAGTGAATACAGCAAGACGTTTGGCTACAGCCTCCGTCTGCAGGACTACGACGCCGCCACGCTGCCCACCCTGCTCAACAAACTCTGCCACGTCGTGAAGGTAACCGTCACTTCCTTTCAGAAGGTTTTATGGGATGCGGCAGCACTGTCCAAGGCTCCTTGGATGACCTTTGGCACTTTTTTCTCTCTCTCTCTCTCTCTCTCTCTCTCTCTCTCTCTCTCTCTCTCTCTCTCTCTCTCTCTCTCTCTCTCTCTCTCTCTCTCTCTCTCTAGGTGACAGATGCTTCCGAAGGGAAGGAGGTACAGCTGATTAACAGGAAGTCGCTGCGTGCCTTGACGTCTCAGCTGCTGGCTCTGATGATGTCCCTTCCTGAGGATCATGATCATCTCGGAGTGGAAGAGCTGAGGAAACAGTACGAGCTCACCTACGCCGCGCCGCTCAACCCGTGCGAGTACGGCTTCATCTCTCTGACCGAGCTGCTGAAGAGTCTGCCTTACCTGCTGCAGGTACGAGCTACGGACGCGTCCGGCGCTCCGGTCTGTCCCGACGCTGACGTGCGTGTCTCTCTTCCTCTGCAGCTCTCTGAAGACGAGCGGGACGACGGTGGCGCCGAGGAGCGCGTGAGGCTGACCAGACTCTACCGGTTTGCCCGCGGCGTTCGAGCGCTGCTGCACACGTATCATTACAACCAGATCTTCCTGTCCGAGTTCTGCGGCGCCTTCAGCAAATACACCGGCCGAGAGTTTCAGCCGCAGACGTATGGCTATAAGACGCTGGAGGAGCTGCTGGCCGCCATTCCGCAGGTGCCGCTAACACGCACGCTAGCTTCGCTTCGCTTCGGCGCGCTCGCACGAATGCCTCGGGATGAACGCGTTCTGTTTTCTGTATTTTAAACAGGTGGTCTGGATTAAAGGTCACGGTCACAAAAAGATCATCGTCCTGAAGAACGACATGAGAGGTAGCAGAGTCCTTGATTTTTAATGTGTTTTGTTTTTTTTTTGGTTTTTTCTCCTCGTGTGTCTGTAGCTCAGGGGCGTCAGACGCCTGTAGAGATTCAGTCCGACTCGCTTGGTGCCGAACCTGCAGGATCTGAGTTTGACGCCTCTGATGTCGTGTATCCGAATCACGTGTTTAAGTTTGCCAGAGCTAAAGACATTAATAAGTGTGTAGAATTCTGGTGGTTTCACATAATCAGTTATTTTATTTTATTTTTTTTCTAAATAAGCCTTTCTGTGAACCCTAATGCATGAAACGGTTGCAGAACCACTGCATTTTAATCACAAAGATGCGACGTGTAATGAGCAGTTTTTGATGTAAATTATATTGACAATTTTGAGGAAGAACCAAATGGTCTGACTTTAGCATTGTGAAATTATGCTAAATGAAACGTCTGTAACCAAACAGAAGCAGATGGGCCGAATGAACGTGCAGTTTTACTCTCTGACAGCGGTGGCACTTATGGAACCGCAGTGATAAAGCCTTTTCATTGGTTACCGCTGTAAACAAAGCAGCGTGGCACTTATAAGCACGGCTTTAATATGTATTATACAGAAGTAAGATGAGAAGAAAATACCATCTAAACTTTTCTGAAGATGCTCACTTCCCCCTATCCAGATGCATTCATATAAACTCCCAGTTCAGTATTGAGGATTTTCTTCTAATATTTTGCACGTCGTTAACGGTGAGCAGCATTTTCTCTTCTTTGTGTTGCGACCTCTGTTGGCTATGAGACATTATCTTCATTATCCTTTTGGTTTTATTTAGCCATTATTCTGCCGCTACGTCGTTTTGATCCCCGCATACGTTTACCCGTCTAGTGTAAGTTCGTCATCAGAAGAGACATATGAGCAGCGATTGAGCTTCCTCTGAGTCAGAACAGCAATCACGAAACAGGAAGTGCAGACAGACAGTGCTAGAAGCAGCTAATGCTAAAGATCACACAATTCAGAGGAAAATTAATAGAAATAAATAAACGTGTACAGATATCAGTGTTTCTTCAAGTATGGACTGTAAGCCCCTCATGGCAGCTGTTCAGTGAAGCTCCGTGAACACAAACTGCAGCGAACGTGACTGAATATTAATGCCTGTTATTCTCTTCCAAAATATCATAACCAATTGATTATGTAGCCCTCCTGACATAGAAGAAACGGCAATCGGCGCAATCGAGTTTTCTCATAAACGGTGGTCAAATATCGAAGCTGGAGTCGTAAATCTAATGATACACCGTCTGTCCAGATCAAGTAAGAGTGTGATGTTTTAAAGTGCTATGAAACAACCGTCTTAAGCCAAACTTTATTTATTTTAACTTAATTTTTTAAAAGATTTATTTTTGGGCGTTTTGCCTTTATTTAGATAGGACAGTGTAATGACAGGAAGCGAAGTGGGGGAGAGAGAGGGGGCAGGATTAGGAAAGGAGCACGAGCCGGGACTCCAGCTCGGACGCCCGTAGCGCAACGGCCCACACGGCTAACGGCGCCGACTTTGCAGGTGAAGTTAACAAGGGATCCCCTTTTAATTCTGAGCCAAATCCAGTGATTGTTAGAAGTGTGTGTTCTCTAGTCTGACTGAAGCGGAAACCACGAATACATTAGATTTGCAGTGAACGCATTACTAGAGATGTTTGTGTTGAAAATCAAGCGCTGTGTGTGTGTGTCCCCAGCTCGTGGCAGTCCTGCGCTCTCAGACAGTCCTGCGGTCGCTGCAGACGAGCCCCGATCCGCCGACAGCCCCGCCAGCGGTAAAGACCCCGCCGAACCCGTGCCGTGAGTCTGCTCGTCCGTCGTCGGCCTGAGTTAACGAGTGTCTGTCTGTCTGTCCCACAGGTGAGATGGAGCTGCTGTGTCTGGGTTCCGGTTCTCCGGTGGATCTGCTGTGCGCTCCGGTCCCGTCGTGCCTCCCCTCTCCTCAGCTGCGGCCCGACCCGGTGCAGCTGCAGCCCAGGGATCTGATTCGCTTTGAGCCGCATCCGCACGGCCCGTCCGAACGAGAGCCCGTTCTCGATCGGCAGCCTCGGTCGGCCAACGGTCACCTCGCGCCTTCGGCTTCTGGGAACGCGCCGGAGCCCTCGAACGAGAAAACGTGCGTCACGGACAGTCCCGGCCGGCGAACGGCACGCAACAAAGTTAAACTAGCAGCTAATTTCTCCTTCGCTTCCGCCCTGCCGGTCTAAAGCTGTGCACGTCACGTGACCTCTGATACCATGAGGAATGTCTGAAGCGTGTCGGTTAGCGACTGCGCGTGTTATTCTGCGGGGCTAGCGGACGTTCTGTGTGGTGAGTTTCGTGGCTGTGTTTGTCTGGACTGCAGCAGATCTTGTGTTCTTCATTCGTGTCTCTCTCACTACGAGGAGAAGACCGACCTACCGCTCCTCCATGTGCGGTGTGTGTGTGTTTGTTTGTTTGTTTGTTTTCTTTACTACAGTTGCTAGTTAACATTGGTTAGGTTAAGGCCTGAAGCGTGCAGCCTGCAGCTGATTGGTGGAGGTCGCTCTGAGCTGCTGTGAACAGGAACTGAATCGTGACGCTCTCGTCCAAACCTGTGTTGCGGTGAATCTTTCCTCCGCGTGCGTCCGCTGAGACGTGCTGTCGCGCCTTTTTTTGAGATGTTATTTGTGTTGTTTGAAGCACATGGGCTCCGTCTGATAAAACGGAAGAACGAGTTTGCCGGAAGGCAGAATTCACTTTATTGTTTTCCGATCCGAGATCTCAAACGCTCGCCGACGCTTTTAGGTTAAGTCCGTTTCGGAGCCGGAGCCTGATGTCGAATGGCCTTCCTCCCTTTTAACCGACCGATAAGTCAAAACCGGCCGCCTCGAATCGCTTAAGTTCATATTGTGAATGAAGTCTGTGTTAATTGAAGCTCTTACAGGAGTGTTTAGTTTAAAATCGTCTCAGCTGCTTATCGGAGGATGTTCACACTCGTCTGTCTCCAGATGAATTATGGGAGTCTGCGTGATCGAGTTCAGCGGGCCAAAGAGAAACACCCTGATCTTCTGCGGGCCGAGGCAGTTTGTCGTTTTACGGATGGTTTTTTGGTCCGGAAGTTGCTTTGAAAGTTCTATGCACATGGTGCATAAACCCTTGTTTGAAAGCGGTCGTTTATGAGTCGCCGCAGCCTTTTACTGCCTTTCTTTTATGCGTTTTGGCAAAATCGTGCTAATTAGATGATGTTAATCAGTGTAGCTGTTCCTCTGGAAATGCCAAGGTTGTTTGCTTGAACCTTGAGTTGGGGTGTTCGGTTGCGGTTCGCTCTCGGCGGCGGCTCCCCGATGGCTTTTACAATGGCTTGTATCAGCCCTGGCGCTACGAGACGCCGGCGCGGGACTCCGCTTCCGCTAACGGCTTTGGGTCACGGTGAAGTTGATTTGTGTACACGCGTCTTTGTTTTGTGTATGTTTCGGCTCGCGCCGTCACGAAGAGCTCGGACGTTTGCGGTCTGTTGCGGTCTCGCAGCTGTCGAACACGTCGGTCTGTTTCTTTTAAGGGTTTCTCTCTTTGGCCCTCGCGTCTCTGTTGACATAGTTTTTGGAAGCCTTCAGAATGGTACCAGCTGAAGTACGTGAGTCTGTGTGATTTTATGCATGTTTGCATAACGTTTGCCTCATGCTGTTGATGGATATATTTGATTTATGCAGAGCATCTATTGCCCAGCAGAAATGTGATGTGCGTGTCTCATCTTCGTTAGTTCGTCTAGTGCAGTTTTAGTGTGCGTTTGCGCTCTCACTTCTATCAGACGACCGCAGCGAACCCAGAAGTCTCTCCGATTGTGACGTCAGCTGAACTTCATGATCTTCATGTGAAATAACGTGGACGTTCAGCCTCAAGACACTGGAGGTCTTGTATGATTTTAGTCTCCACCATAAAGTCCTGTTAGGAGTTTTTTTTTTTATTTCTATGTAATGACCAAATTTCTGTCATGTATAATAAATATCACAAGCATCATTTGGTGTCCTGCTTTTACTTGTGCTCCTCTTGTTGAGCTTCGATTGCCTTTTTGGTGCTTTTCTCAATGTTAATAGTCCACTACGAGCTGTTTGGGGACACACTTGAATGGATAATTTAGGGAAGAACATTTGTCACACTTTAGTCTTTACCTGCATCATCTGCAACGCAGAACTTGATTCGGGTTAGATTGAACTGGATGATTACGAAGTCGACGTGCGATTCGTGTAACGGTGAGGGCGTATAACCTAACATATACACGACATTCTCAAACGCTAGACGTGTTTTCGGATTGCGAGTCACCATCGTTAACGGTGGTATCAGACTGGATGTTAACACCAGCAAGAACAGTGTAAAGTTCTTGTGTAAAATTTTCTTTAAAATCAAATACGACAGTATTTTGAACCGTAACGGTGATCTGAGCTGAATATCAGACCGACGCACAGTCTCTCGCTCATCGACTCAATCTGCTGTAATTTTGTTCAGTGTTAGTCGGACTGTTGAATGTCCCTGAAATCTCTGACCTGTTTGAGTTTGTGCTCGTTTCATGGTCGGTTAACACGCTCTGATAAAGATCTTATTTTGGACCAAGTGTCTTCTGTCAAACACACAAGATATTTTGAGAAAAGTCACAGTATTTTGTCAATACAGTTGAAAAGTCAGTAGGCAGCAAAACTACTGCCAACATCTTCACAAGATCTTTTGTGTTTGGTGTAAGAAAATAAATCCTGCAGATCTGGAACGACGTAAGGGAGAAAGCTACTGCGGTTTAACGGTGCGATCACGGTCGTTTCAGGAACGACGTTTCTTTTGAATGCGTTTTTATACAATTAGGGTTAACGTCAATAACAAAGTGGGGAAAAAAGATAATTGGTTTGTTAAATAATAAGCCTTTATTTAGTTCCAGAGGCCTGTTAAGAACTAATTTTTAAAAAGTTTAAAAAAAAAAAAAAAACAATGGTCAGATGCCTTATAAAATATACACACATTATGAAATAATTTTACTGCAGTGTATTTGACATGTGTGACATTACGCTTCAGAGCTTTATAAAGACCTCATTTCTGACAAGCAGAAGACGTGAATGGCCAGCTGTAATAGAGGACATTTCAGATCATATGTACACTTCATATGAAGCCATTTTACTGTGGCATTTCAAAGAAATGTACCTTATTTCACTTCAGAGGCTTATAGAGAGGTGCAATCTAGTATGTAAAAAAAGAAAATAATAATAAATAAAAAATCAGCTCCTGTGTACTGTGGCACTGTGGAGTAGCATGCATCCAAATTTAACAAAACACTCCCAAGAAGTCACAATATTTCTCCAGTCTCGTGGCCTATAGACATGTTATTTGAAATAAGTAGAAAAAAAATTATGGCCACTCATGTCTTCTACAGAAATTAGGACTTTACAGCTATTATCAAGTATAATAATGTCATGTCATGTTATCTGAAATGGTGTTACACCTCATTGTATAAAATTGTATAAAAAATGCTTTGAAGAGTCACTGTTACTCTAGGTCTGTAAAAACGAATGGAAAAGCATCCAGGATTTGAGATATTTATAGATTTTAGAGCAGTGTTTTTGTATGTACTCGGTCTTCTACAAACGCTGCTGAAAACCCATCTAAATGATCTGAAATGTGATTTTAAAGAAAAATATAAAAACACAACTATCAAAGACACCTGTAAGTACTTACAGATAATGAAGCAGAAGAACAAAAAAATCTCATGTTATTATATTATCTCTCGATTCAGGGCTACCAAATGGATTGCGTTGGGGTTTTGTTGTTTCTTCTTTTTTTTTTAAGTTATATTTTTGGCACTTATATTATGGTAGGACAGTAGAGTCAAGTTAGTTCATATTAACTAATGCAGTTAACTATTGTCGACAAATGGAACCTTATTGTAAAGTGTTTTCAAAGAAAGTTATGTATTAAAATAAAATAGATGTTTGCTATGGATGTTTTATCCGTTTGGTGCATTCATAGGTTTTGGGTGAAGAACTGATGACATTCAGTGTGTACGAAAGCAAAGATATAGAAAACCAAACACTTTCACAGCACAACAAAGCTTGAATATCAGAACAGCAGCTTTCAAAACACTGAATACAGGAGCGACAGGCTGCAGGAAGATACTTTATTAGCAGAATATTCACAAGCTGATGAACCGCTTCGTTCAGTTTATGTTTAATGATTTCTGATTATCAGGCCGGTTGAAATACCACCACATTTCAAAAGGCAAAGAAATGCTAAAACTCCAAACATAGATTTCATGTTTATGCGTATTATCACTGACATGGTTGTGTTGATCCACTTCTGTGTTCATGAACGTGTTCCTGTTTGAAGAAGCAGAGTAACAAAACCCCTAAACGTCAGAATCACTTTAAGGGGAATGTTTGGTGAGTCGTCCATGAAATGGGATGAATTCAGTCATAATAACTGAGCGATTGTTGTTTTTAACAGCGGCTCCTAATGTCTAAGATGAAGTGTCTGCAAACTGTCAGATGAGCGTCTAATATACACCGCTTACGAACTCTGATCTGTTATTTAACGTTTCTTAACTAAGTTTCTGTTTGACGGTGATTCGGTTGTGCTTGTGAGAGATTCTTCGTGACTCGAATCGTTAGGGTGAAGAATGAACAAATGCTTCTCTTTGAGCTGAGTTTTGTGTTTCGTGCTCCTCCGCTCCTCCCGACGGAGTCGCTGACATGCTGCAGGATCACAGAGGGGCTGAACGTCATTCTAATGCTCCTGTCAACAAACTTATATTCATCGAATCACCTTACGTCGTCTGGGGAATCTCAGCGATCTTCACATGATGACGCACTGAGTGGCTCCGCAGCAGTCCTTAATGAGGGCCGCGCCGCTCTTGCTGATGGAGGGTTTGTTGGCTGGAGGTTCAGCCGTTCTGGGCTTCGGAGCTCCTGCGGTGAGAAACAGAGCCGATCGGCAAATGTCACACGATTCGCGCATTTCGTAACACAAAATCGCTTCGACTTTAAGCCGTTTGCCGCTGACCTCTCAAACAACAACAACAAAAAAGCCTAATCGGTGTCAGGAAACCAATCGTATGATGTGTAAAGTATGAAAGACAAAATGACACTGAAGAGAGAGACTGTACACTTATATTCGTGATCGCGTGACGTTTTTCTGTTCTGAGCTCAAACGTGTTTTGTTTCGACACCGTTTACTGCGTGCGCTTCATGCTTGTCACCTAGCAACAGCCTAACGTGACGCTGCGCGCGCCGCCCGCCGTGTCCCGAGCGAGTGCCAGATGCCGGCGTGAGTCGATTGACAGAAGCGTCACGGATCGTGAATGTGAGAGACTCTTACTCTGTATAACGCTGAGCTTCTGTCGGAGGAACTCGGCCATCTCTTTATCTTCCTCCTGCTCCCTGTTAGACAGAGACAAGCCTCAGAGCAGAGAAATCTCTTTTTTAGAGAGTCGTTTTGATGACAAAGGTCACCAATAAAACACGTGACTTGTGGCCTCTCACCTCAGACGCTCGACCTCGGCGTCATCCACCAGGAAATCTCTCTTCTGCACCAGCTGATGAATCTCCTGGATTAATTTCTCTTCTCTCTGACGATGTTTCTTAGTCTTCTCTGCGTCTGTGTGAAAGATGAAAGCACACGCATGAATGCGGTCTGAGACGCGGCAGCGTCATACAAACGTCACTGTCCTTCGGCCGCTCACCGTTCGCTCGCCTCTCATTTGCTGGGTTTCCACTGAACTACTTCGATTCAAAGGAAAATGTGCTTAATTACTGAATGGAAATGTGCAATTTATTGAATTCGTCTTGACTATTAAACCTGTGTGTTTGTGCGAGTGGGTGTACCTGGTATTTATCACGTTATGGGGACCAAATGTTAGGATAGTAATACCAGTAAACATTTTTTTAGGTCCCCAAGAGAAAAATAAAAGGCTTATAATCATGCAGAATGAGTTTTTTTGCTAAAGTAACAGTGTGCACAGTCTCCTGTGAGGGCCAGGTTTAGGTGTAGGCCGATAGAAAATACGGTTTGTACAGTATAAAAACCATTACGCCTATGGAACGTCCCCATAAAACATGGAAACACAACGTGTGTGTGTGTGTGTGTGTCAGTCACCTGGCACCGTCACTATCTTCCTCAGCTCCTGCTTCAGCTTCATTATGTCTTTGCAGAGTTGAATATCATCCATCCTGAGAAGAACATGAAAGAAAACCAGTCGCTCAGATTCCGTCATTCCAGAACTATCACTTTTAGAGAGGAAAATTGAGGAGAAAAATCAGTGTTTTGTTCGAATGGAGTTCTGGTTCCTTGCTGCTGTCGTGGTTGGGGACGCTTAATTTCCAGTGATGTCGTCGAAAGATGCTATTTGAACTGAACTGAGTTGGACGATGACGTCACTGAATTCAATGATGAACTGACTTTGAATTGATTTGATGAACTGAGTGTTTACTGTTGTCCTTTTGCATTATTGACACACTGTTTTCATATTTAATACTGTAAAGCTGCTTTGACACAGTCCGTTTGGTTAAAAGCACTATATAAATAAAGGTGACTTGACTTGAACACACACAGTAAATGCAGCAGCTACTCACATGAAGCGCAGTTCAGACTCGCGTCTCACCAGCACCTCCCGCAGGCGCTGAATCCGAGCCATTTCCGCCTCGATCTCGTCTGCAGACATGGAGCTTTCAGCCATGGACACGTCCATCTGGCCTTGGGTACAAACAGACGGCGAGTGAGCGTGTGTTTTGTGTGTGTGTGTGTGTGCATTATGTATGGCATTATGTAGCCGTTTTCTCAGGCACTGTCAGATACAGATATGTGTTCTTCGTCACTGCTGTGTCACTTTTCTTCATCGAGTCTCAGTTTGTACGAATCAGTCTTTTGGGGATTTTTAATTTCTTGTGTCATTTCTGCTCAGGTTCACACAGGTGGACATATTTAGTGATTCAGTTCATCTTTCTTGTGGCTATTATAAAGCTGTTTATGACACAGTATATTCTGTTTTGACCTTACAGAGGTCAGAGGTCATGGACAAAGGCTTAGGAATTCTAAACAGCCAGTCACTTCCACTGTTTTGGGATCGCTTTCATTCTGACAGCGATATGATATTCTACAATTCAGTACTGCATTCCGTAACACAGAAACATTCGTCTGCCCTTCTTTTTGTGGGAAAATAATAATGAGGTGGAATAAAATAGAAAAGTTCCATTTGGTAAACAGAGTATGTCATGACAGTACGTCGATACCGTAGAAACAATATTCTTACTGTTTGCATAATAACATCAGTTGTGTCCACTTAAGGGTAATATAGAGATAAAATGATTGCGTTAAATAGTTGGACGGCCAAAACATAAGTGTTGTAATGAACAGCCGATCTCTGATCGGTCAGACACACAGTGGGCGTTTCTTCAGCTTCAGGCACTTTTGTGTCTCGGAGACTGATTTTCTTTTTTGTTATAAAAAGGTCACTATTACATGTTCTCTGTTTGTTTGGACTTTTATGTTACGGTTTTTGTTTCTTGGTTTCCTCCGTTGGGTTTAGTAGTCCTTCTGTATTAGTGATTTGGTCACCCTTGATTGTGTTCCTTGTTCTCTCGTTCATCTGTCTGTGTGAATAGGCTTGTTCGAGGTTCGACTCTTTATGCTTTTGAATCGCTCTGTCTGTACTTTGCTGTCATACGTCGATCGGTCTGCACAGCGCAGACGCACCTCGAACGAGCCTAACACCTCTTGTGTTTCCCCAGTTTCTTGGTCAGCTGTTAACCCTGCGTTACCTGTCCCTTGTTCTGGTTTTGCTCTTTTTGTTAAAAATCTCTTCCCTCCATCCTCTGCTTCCCATGTTACAGAGCAACTTCCTTACGTGATCTAACAGGAACAGACCTCATCTTTCTCCGCCGGGGTGATCGTTCCCTTGAGGACCACAGTTGTGAGTCTCTGGAATTTCTCCAGTCGCACACACACTTCCTGGATCGTTCTCTTATCGCTCTTTATTGCGCTGGTCTCAGTGACCCAGTTCAAGCTCAATTTTGCAGTCATGGTCCTCGAGGGAACGAGCTCCACAGCAAGGCAGATCCGCTCCGCTGTGGAAGAGGATGGATCCCGGCCCTCAGACCGCACGGCCGGGGCCGGTCCAGAACGCTCTGCTCTCCCGATCTGCCCGATCTCCACCGTGGCGGTCTGCCTCGGTCTCCCAGCTCACGGGTCTGGCCCTTTGTCCTCCTCTGCTCCATCACCCTCCTGGACGTGTTTGTTTATTAAGCATCTGAGGCTCTGTCACGTGTTCCCTGTTTGTTTGGACTTTCAGTCACATTAAAACTTTCAAGATCTTCCTGATTACTAGAAAGCTGAAGTCAGGTGAGTGTGATTAGGGTTGAAATTAATTCTGCAGGAAAGTGGATCTGGAGCAGCAGCTGAGAAGCCCTGCGCTACAATGATGATTTACTGCGAAATGTTTTTTTGTCCCCTCAAAACTTTGAATCTAACACCACCATTTTTCCATTAATGCCACTAAAAGTTTTTAGCATACTTTCACCAAGACGACAACAGAGTAACAGAAGTACTTGAGATGAAATGCGAGACGTGTTTTAAGAAGCACATGAAGCGCTGGCCACAAAATCAGCTTCAGCTAAACAAAGGAGGCCGTCGTTTTATTAAACTAAAGTTGCACGAGCGGATCTGCTCCTGTAATTCTTGGCTGTAATGAATGTCAGTCGATTTGTCTTGCTGTCCAAGACAGACCGCTCAAGCTTGACTAATTACTAAAAAAATTTTATAATAAAAGAATAGAAACATTATGTGATGGAAGAACTACTGAGGTAAGGAGCTGTTTCTATACTTATGCGTTACGACTGACGGGATGAGACTCATCATTTAACATGTCATTTCCACCACAGGATGCCATTACACACAACACATCATTGATGTAATAAAAATGGTATATGCTGTATAATAATGATAATATTTAATACAATTTTGTTCTGTCCACAGCTGGACAAATGAAATACAGCAGTGAACGTGTCTCTAAATGAAAGGGTCACGTCAACAAATACATTGGTGACCCACAAAAACACCAGAGGGGTTCAGAGTTGATGAAAACTGAATTATTCAGCTACATTTGTTGAAATAATGAAGGAGACTGAAAGGATATCTGATAACAACACGGCAATCGTGTCTAATAAGCCTAACATCGCATCCTGTCTGATAATAACGCACATCATATCTGATAGAGAGACTAATATCACGTCTGATGACAACAGCGAAACCACATCCGATTCTAAGGCTAATAGGATACATGATAACAAGATGAAAATCTGAAGTGACTGTCACCTTTGTCTCTGCTCCGGTTTGTCTCTTGCAGCGCTCCGTATGTTTTCATCGTCCCTTCGCCCTCAGAAATGGCTTTCTTCAACTCCATGGTCAATGCTGATGTCGCTGATCTCGGATTTCGTTGGTTTTGTCGCTTTCTCGTAGCCGTAATCACGCTGACCTGCGCTCATCCGCGGAACCGAACAACATCTTGACAGAATGAAGCTCCGTGACGTCACCGCGATGAGGGATGCAGAGCGCATGCGCACAAACGCCAGAAAACAACGTTTAGTCCGCCTGCTGTTCACATCTACACCGGTGAAATGATGAATAATAATGATAGCAATTGTTCGTGATTGGTATAGAATGTATGATTCGTTGATCGTATATACTTATCAGTCACGAACCTTACAGTAAATAATTCTTACACTGTAACAGTAATAATTACACAGTACAAATTGTTTAACAGTACTTAAGATAAATAAGTGTTTAGTGCGCAACTGACAGCTCATGACAGCTGTGTTATACCCAAACAATTACACCTGTTAAATAATCCAAAACAACAAATGTCTAAAAGTTAGTTCTGACATGGTTTTATTCTGTTAGCATATAATTTACAGTAAATACAGAATACACAGGACAGGTAATATTTCTCCCCAGATGATTCATTCATTTGAATAATAAAGAAAAGAAGATGAAGATATTCAAGATGCTTACGGTTTGCTAAACAACAAGCACTGACCTATTAAATACATTTTAAATAATTCCATTCCACTGGAGTCGCTGTAGTGTGCAAATAATAAATGGATGAAAATAGCGTAACATAATAGTAACATAAAGGAAAATGCATGTTTGAATTAAGATTTAGCTGCTTCGTACACAAATATATAGAAAATACAAGCATTTGAACAAACATAAGACAGGTTTCCATAACATTTTAGATCATATTAAGGTATCTTTCAGGCAAAAACCAAAAGCATCAAACACAGAGTCAAAGAGCTGACAGAAATACGGCACGTGACCTGATGTCAGCAGCCGGTTGCAGCGAGACCCTTAAGTTAAAAAGACCCCTTAGTGATCAGTCATTTGTAATTGTTAAGGCTAAACCTGCCATATTTCCAGAGAGAAAAATAATACTAAATAAACCCCTTTCAAACACACATACAATATATGCACAAATAAATACATACATTTATTAGCACACTACACTTACGGCCCAGGAACTGCGTGAATGACACAGAAACAAACATGAAACAAAAAACTGACACAAAACAGGAAACATTTTTTTAGTGTTTTAAAAAAGTCAGCCTAAAAAATAAAAAGAAAGAAAGAAAATTGGATCTGCAGCAAGTACAGACTAGTCAAAAGAATCTCTGCATGTTTTGCAGTGTTTAAAACAACAACAACAACAAACAGGAACAGACTGCAGGCGCAGAGTACAAAACTTGAAGGAGCATCTCAAGTCCTTCACTTTCCCCCTGAGCATCATTCAGCCCTGTCCTTTCCTGAGATCCGTTCCTCTCGTTTGTGCTCTACGTCACGAATCCAGTCCAGAGCCGCCGTGATGGTCCCGTCTCCGCTTTGGTGGGAAAAGCAGAGGAACGTTGCCCAGACGAAGCCGCAGCAGCCGGTGAAAGCAGTGCGGATCAGCGGAGGAACCAGAGCGAAGTTCAGGAACTGTGTGTCATGAAGAGCATTAACAGAGAAGTCCACTTCCAGAACAAAAATTCACATATAATGTACCTTGTCATCCAAGATGTTCATGTCTTTCTTTCTTCAGTCATAAAAAAATTATGTTTTTTGAAGAAAACATTTCAGCATTTTTCTCCATATAATGGACTGATACGGTGCCCCGAGTTTGAGCTTCCAAAATGCAGTTTAAATGCGGCTTCAAACGATCACAAATGCGGTTGTAAACGATCCCAGCCGAGGAAGAAGGGTCTTATCTAGTGAAACCATCGGTTATTTTAATAAAAATAATACAATGTATATACTTTTTAATGTCAAACGCTCGTCTCGTCTTGCTCTTCCCGACCTCTGTTTTTCTCCAGTTCATGTCAGTTAGTGTATGTCGAGAAACTACCATCTCATGTTCTTCCTTAACTTCAAAATCGTCCTATATCACTGTTTTACCTTTTTTGTTAAGGGTGTTTGATCTTCTTTGCATGTTCTCTTTGCAAACACTGTGTCGGTGCTTCTGCAGCGATGTAGGATGATTTTGAAATAATTTTTGAAGTTGAGGGAGAAAATATGATTGGAGTTTTTCGACATACCCGAACTGTCTTGAGCCAGAATACACAGAGTTCAGGGAGACAAAGACAAGAGGAGCGTTTGACATTGAAAACTATTAAAATTGTATCATTTTAATGAAAATAACCGATGGTTTCGCTAGATAAGACCCTTCTTCCTCGGCTGGGATCGTTTGAAGCCGCATTTAAACTGCATTTTGGAAGTTCAATGTTTTCCTCAAAAGACACAATTTCTTTACGACTGAAGAAAGAAAGACACGAACATCTTGGATGACAAGGGGGTGAGTACATTATCTGTGAATTGTTGCTCTGGAAGTGCACTTCTCCTTTAACGTGTGAGAACAAACATCCCTTCATTCAGATCACAAACAACAGCCCGCGTGCGCTGCTGCAGAAGCGTGTGAGAGTGGCGTGATTGCGATTTACCTGCATGAACGGCCAGTAGGTCAGTCCCGTCTGCACAAAGAAACAAACACAAGAATGAACTCCGATGAATGTGACGCTGTCCTGTTGCCTCATAATTCTGCCATTCTCCAGTCTCTTCCATAATGCTGCACAGATCCGCATCCGGATTCGTTGAGTCCGTAAACTCACCTTGTACGTGTTGAGGAATTTGTCCTTCCAGTCCTGCAGAATCTCATCTCTGCCCTCCACGAAGCTCACACCTGCCCAATGACAGCACGACACACCTGAACTCTACCTGCGCGCATCTCAGCACATCAGTCGAACCGAAAGTCACCTGAGCTCACCTGTGTAGAAGGCGCTGATGGCGAGCGGCGCGGCGACCGTCTGGTCCAGCAGCAGCTTCCGCAGCACCGTCCGCAGCGCGTTACCGGGAAAGCGTCGCTCCAGAAAGCGCATCCAAAAGAAATTGAAGTTGCCATGAAAACTGAACGCGACTACGGCGACATTTCTCGTGTGAGTCCAGTCCAATCGTTCTTTACGCGAGAAGCACTGGTGAACGAAATCTCCGCCCGCGAACAGGCAGCCGTACAGCGCTACATTGGTCGCCCACGGGAAGCGTCTGACGGGCGTTAACAACGCGTCGCGCATCTCAGCTGCGTCGCTTCGGGCACTTCATGAGCAATCACGACCACGATCCGCGAACAGCTCAGATGAAATATGGATTGATCGATCTCGTTCTAAATATGTTCGCTGGCGCGTCTCCCGATCGCCGTTCTGTCGGTCAGAGCGAACTGCTGTTTGACAGTCTTCAGAAAGGTAACCGTGAGCGCGAGACGCGCATGCGCACAACCTCCCGATCGCCCCGCCCACTGAACAGAAGGGTCCGAGCATTCTTCCTCCTCACGGAGCCTCTCATCTGAATGAGGACTTCAACAAAGAAAGACTGAACGCACAAACGAATAAACACACAGAAAGCGTGGAATTTATCATAAGCCACTGGTTTCTTAGCACGAGATCAGAACATATTTTTAACTTAATATTTAAAACACTAAATCTCCTGCTATATTTACATTCCCCTCCCCACCCCCCCAATGTTTTTATGTTCAAAGGAATAAGCAGAAAGCATACTCATGGGTTTGTTTTTCTGTTTTTGAGTCTAGTTGCTAGTTTAGCGGATTTAAACGAGGCCTTTCCACGAGGAGCCCTTCTCTCCTTAATAAAGGTGTAATAATGTGATAATGCCGATTTTTTTTAAAAGAATCAAATGCCATTCAGAAGCAGAGATCGGTGTGTTCTTGTTCCTGCAGTCATTACAGTACTACCACTAATGCACATTCGTTTATTTGCAGTTTATCGTGTGTGGTTCTGTACATATTTTGTCCTGTATGGAATAGAAATGAAAAGCACGCTGACGCAGCCGAGCGCGAAGTTCTTGCTGTTTAGCGACGTTTTCAGATAAACCTCGTTTCTGTCTTAATGTGCGCCGTTTGGTGTTTCGTGCTGACAAACATCTGCACGTACGAATCGCCTTCTGATGAAACATTATTTCTATAAACACCCTCTGTAGGCTACATGGCCGAACTCATTCGTGTGTCCCGTCATGCCCCGGTGCATTGTGGTTGCTGTCAGGGGCGCATGCGCACAGCGGAGCTCCATCTTTCCATCCCGAGCGCAGAAGAGCAGCGGATGTGTTGATGCTTTTGGCCGTTTTGTTTTTATTTTTAAACGCCGAGAGTCGATGTGAAACAACCCCGAGCGGACGCCTCCTCCGTTATTATCGTCCCGGGAGCTTCCAGCCGACAGAAATGCGGCGTGTGGCGGGTGTTATGAGGTAGATTGAGCCGCTGCTGCTGCGCTTCGGCCGCGGCGACACATTTGAGTGTAAATCCGCTGCAAGAGTGTTTCCGGCCCGCACGCGAGCAGGTACGTGCGTGAGGCGCGTGAGTTTTTGTGCGTGCGATTGTGTGTTTGTTGCGCGTGTGTTGTTTCGGTTAGCAGTTAGCTCTATGTGTGTGTGTGTGTGTGTGTGTGTCTGTCTGTATGTGTACGTACGTACGTATGTATGTGTGTGTGTGTGTGTGTGTGCGTGCACGCGCGCGCGTGTGCGTGCGCTCGGATTCACCCGCAGCCATAATGAGCCCAGAGCTTCATCCCGAACCGAGCCGAGACGAAGCCACTAATCTGAACCGCGACTCGCTCCCGTGTGCGGCTCTGATGCGCTTCGTCTTCATCTGTGGCTAGCTTTAGCTTTAGCAGTGGCCCAGCAGCTCATTTATCTGCACTGGGTTTGTGTTGGCAGTATTACATGCAGAAATGAGTGACTGTGAACGTGATAGAGCTGATGTTTGTCACCATACTCACGAACAGCACGTGTATCTGACACTTACTGTTTGACCAGTTTGATCAATCATCTTCTGCAGTGAATCCGTCTGATCAGATCCGAAACTCACATTATTTTCCAGTCGGTTTGACTGTCACTCATAAATCAGTCAGAATTCATCTCTCAGCAGCTTAACACCGCGTTTATAGCTGTCAGTTTGTGGAAGAATGTGACAGGTATTATGGGAAACACCTTATGAAGAGACATATTCATCCTGTCATGATATTGACAGGTGGGGAGCACCTGGAGTGTGTCACACACACACACACACACACACTGACCTGATGTGCCTCATACGACACTCGTGTAACGATCAAGACGTTCTGTCCGTCTGATGTCGTGTGTCCTGCTGAATAGTTGCGGTGGTTTGTGAGCTGATGGTCGTGTTGATGTTGTTGTATCAGTACACACTGCAGTCTGTGACCTCTGACCTCTTTAAGGTCACGGCGGGGCGGAACAGCTGGACTCTGTGTGTGCGATCACACTGTAACGTCTCCGGTGTTTTTATCATTCATTTGCTCTGTGTGTGTGTGTGTGTGTGTGTGCGCGCGCTGCTCATTCAGTCCTGTAGTGAGTCAGCAGCACAGTGACACAGTGATCTCGGCTTTGCTGGTCGTCTTGTAGTCCGGCTTTCTCTCTGTCGGTCCAGCTGTGAGTGTTGCGTGATCTGGACTCGCACCTGTTCACACTGCTGGCGCTCAGGAGTGAATTCAGATCTCATACACTCACCTATCCCAGAATGCCTAGCGTGACACGTCTCGGTTCTTGATGTTTGTGCTTCAGAATAGAGAGACCTTGTTGAAATCACTAAAAATTCTTCCATGATGTTTTCCTGAAATCATGCTGAAATTAAGAGCGCGCTACGAACCCATGTTGATGCCTTCATGTTATAAAGGTCTGCTGTGTAGCATCTGCATGTTTCTGATTTCATCTTTCAGCTGTCGGTCGCAGTGCTGACCAATCAGGGCTCATCTGTGTGTTGTTTAGTGGAGATGAATATATATATATATATATATATATATGCAGGTCACTGTACAGTGATCGACTGAAGAGCGTTTGATGATTCACCTTTAGTTGATTGAGTCATTCACTGTATAAAGTACATCAAAACAATATGATAAAACGCTTCATAAAGTAAATAAGCGTAAGCGTGACCGTGACACAAGACGTTTATTGTAACATCTACCTTTTATTTACAAGTAATTTAATGAGAAATCAGAATGATCGTGTGATTTGCAGGAAAGGCCAAATATTTCTGAAATATCTCAGATATTTTGATAAAAGTGGTGCTTGTGTGTGAGAGAATCTTTACTCGACGCAGGAGTTTAAGAGATGTGTCCTTATATTCTCTTTGCGAATGATTTGATGACGACTGATTGACCCCATGACCGGTGGGAGTATGAACATATCTACTAAAGTAATTCTGCAGGCTAATTTGATTTGCTGTTTTTCATTTGACATTGTAATTGAAAGTTTATTAAATTTTTTTTATTTTAACATTTGACTAAAGGACACTGTGTTCCTGTTTCGGTTTGAAGTTTTAGGGGTGTGATCGGTGTTCAACTAGCAGCAGCATTTGGGTGAAATCTCCCATTTACAGAACGTTATGGCATTCATTACATTATTTGTTGAGTAGCCGCGCATCGTAGGTTTTGTATAATAAAGGTTCGCCGTGAACGACGCGCTATTGTGTCGGGGTGACTGTAAAGGATCAGGACAGCGATTGTGGACGACAGCTCTGATCTCGACTCTGTGAATGTTCACGTCTCTCAAATGTCCAGAAGTGTTGGCATTATAACGTTCTCTTTCTCTCTTTAGGAACCATGAGTTTGCGAGAGCTGCCGCTAAACGGTCCACGATGAGCAGAACATCTGAAGATCGTGGCACGCGCTGTCCGCTGTAAAGACGCGACGCCTGACCCGGACCCGCGGGTCCCTCCTCCTGCTGGGAGCTGCAACTCCTTCCATGTGTTCAGTCATTTGAGGTGCTTTTATGTCCAGATCAGAAGCGCTTTCGGACTTCTTTCTCATGGCTTTGATTGGTCAGACGCTAGCAGCGGAGTTCCTGTCTGCGTTGAGTGGCAAAGTAATGAGGCCCTTTCTCTGGGCTGCGCTGTGAGCCCGTCTCGCCGCGGTCCGGCCCGCAGATCCTCCCCGCTTTCAGGAAAGTTGTGCTCCGTCTTCCCTCTTCTGAGCGTCAGAATGAGACATTGTGTCGGGACAGAGAAGAGCGTGTGATCTCTCGCGAGGAGTTTTGCACCGGTCCATAAAAATGAATGGAGGAAAAGAACGGGAGGGCGTCGAGGGCAGAGGTCAGCTCGCCCAGGTGCCCATCGGCTGGCAGCGCAAGGTGGAGGCCTCGGGTGTCCTTTATATCAGGTATGGACGTACTGCGTCTGAACACGCGTCGCCAGGGTCCGGACTAGTTCCCGCCTCGCCTGCCAAAATGAACGTCCGTAAATATTTCTTAACAGCCTTGAATCGCTTTTCTGCATGATTAGTGTTAAAAATGTTTTCTTCGACGTGAGAGCGGCATTATTTAGCCGTTTCTCCGTATCGGTGACAAACAGCAGGTGATGGCGTCACTCGCCGCATCGTTTCGGTGAAACTGCAGCCGGCACAGAAACACAGAGACGCGCTGCGATTCGGTCCCGTTCTCATACTGATGGTTTAATCTGAGGAGAGTTTCAGTGTGCGCATCGCTGCAAAAAGTAGGGAGAAAAACTGCGTCATAGATCAACATCAGATGTTCAGCGTGTCGGTTTTGAATCGCTCGCATCACTTACGTCAGCGAGGCTCAGCGGCTTCTGATAAGTTACCAGCCCAAACGCAACTACTCTCGTCGGGAGCGTTCCGGTGTGCGGAATGTCGTTTCACGTAGCTCTCCGGACCCAGGCAACTATTTGTAACGTTACTTTTGTAGATCGATGTCTTCATTGTAAATGTGATTATTTGGGGTGTGTGTGTTTGTAGTCCGAGTGGATCAGTGCTGTCCTGCCTTGAGCAGGTGAAGTCGTACCTGCTGACCGACGGCACCTGTAAATGTGGTCTGGAGTGTCCTCTCATCCTCCCCAAGGTCAGTACTCACACTTTATGCTGCCTGTTTCATAAACGGTACAATCTGGACATCTTTACAAAAGTCACATTGTACATTGTCATTGATAATAGTGGAGAATAAATCACTGTGCTGTATGTTGAGTGAGATCATTATAATCATTAGAAGAGATCATTCTGCGCGTCCTGACCGTTTCATGTGTTCGTTCAGAGGATCACACCTCTCCAACTGACCTATAAAACAACGTTGTGCCTGAGAATTCGTCAATATGCTTTTTTGTCACTTGTTTAAATCAGAACTAGCGATTGCAGTGAATCACTCTTTTGAATCCTTTTTTGTTTGTTTGTTGACATGAATCAATTTGAAATTCAGTTCAGTTCATTTAGATGCTCTCTTAAGGAATCATTTGGTGTTAAAAAGAAGTTAGTGATTTAAAAAAAGAAAAAAGTAGAGGTGGAATTTTAAGTGATGTTTAATGAGAGACGTTATTGTTTAATAATCAAGTCTTTGAACTAGCTCATGATTAGGCATGGGTCAGCAACCTTTTGGGCATGAATTGCCATTTTTAATTTTTCTGGTTAACCACTTTAACAACGCAACACCCCCCACTTTTTTTTTTAAATGTATGCTGTACTAGGTTTTTTTTATTGGTGGGGTGGGGGTTACCAATGGTACGGTACGGTACCGTACTTTTTTCGGTACATTACTCTCTGTGTAATAACAAAAACATTTATTTCAGTGAAACAATAAATCGAAAAATCTCAATTTCAACATTTTGAACAATAGGGCCCTACAATCTTTTTCTTTTCTTTTTTTTTTCAGAAATTTTTGTGTGTTTTAATTTTTCTGATAATCAAATACAGGCATTAAATATTTGTTTATTTTTGATGAAATGAAAATTAAACCTTTTTATTTGTTGCCAAACAAACAAGCTACGCCAAAATCGCGATTCGATTTTGCGCGCGATTTTGGCGTAGCTTGTCAGTGCTTTACGGCTCTGTGTATTACTTGCCGCTCCAGCTGAACGCACGTGATGGAGCTTTACTACTAATCAAAGTACCGGCTTCATTGACTAAACGCGCCTCACGACATCGTGCGATTATCGTTACAGCCCTAATGTTAAACCGTACTTTTATTTTGACAGGTTGCCGGTTAGTTTTTGTGTGTATACACTACGGTGTGATGCTAATTTTCTCAAATGAAACAGTAAAATTTACATGAAGTGACTCTCACAGCAGTTCTAGAGATTAAGGTCATGCGTTTATGTCGTCATATAATGAGACGCAGAGGCCGAAAATAACCGCGAGCGTCAGGTGTGCTTCACTATTTGTGTAGTAAACAAAGCCGCGTCTCCGCCATTCTTTCATACAGAGCCAAGCGGAACATGGAGGATTCATATTTAAACCGTCTTGTTGCGTTTTAATATTCACAGACATTAGTCCATATCGCGATTCGAATTAAGTGAGAGACCTACTTTTGATTTATTGAACCAAAAATTGACGAATTCTTCGGCATCCCGCGCTATAGAGTACATCCGTTTTTATGAATGGACTCCGCGATCCCGTCCGCGTTTTAGCGGAGGAGAAATTGTAGACGCGTGACCACGTAACGTTAGAGACAGAAATGACATGCCGTTGTGTAAATAACAAGGGATAAAAAGGGAAAACACTGTATTAATTGATACTGAATCACTGCATTGTATCCACACACAGCTGTAATCTCTCTCTCTCTCTCTCTCTTAAAATGGCCATATATGAGAAAAAGAGTAGAGTAGTTTGCATCACTGGATATAGCTGTCAGTCAATTAACATTTCTGTCATAAACAGTTGACTAATATTAAATGATTTGCAGCTTCCATTCTCACTTTCTTTCAATGTTAAACTCATGCTTCGTTCTGGAATGTGTGCTCTGCTGCTGTGAAAGGTAAACTCCGCCTGTATTGATTTGATTGGAATTCTTACTTATTTTGGCATTGACCACGAGACCGCTGAGACATTGATCTGGAGCGACGCGCATCTGTAGACTAGCGCGAGTTAATTCTCACACTTTAATAGTATTTATAGCTGTGAGACTACGAGGAACGATTACCTCAGAACGTAAGTCGGTATGCAGTTTTCTCTATTGCTCGCGTGCCACCGATTATCCCTCTGCCTGCCACAGGTTGCGGACCACTTGTCCTTCCATAAGCATTAAGGGACCCCCCCATAACACTCAAAAAAATATACTTGGGGGGTCCCCTGGTTTTTCAATAAAAATATAATACTTCAAACTAGTGAAAATGAAAATGAAAAAATCGATTGCATTATTAAATTTAGACCTGCTCACGTTAAATCATATTTTATTTTTACGTGTTTTTACAGCGTTGCGCATTATAACCAATCACACACGACTCTGTTGAGTTTAGAATGCAGTGGCCAATCAGAGGCACTAGCATTTCCGTCCACGTCAGAGACACTAGCATTTCCGTCCACGTTAGGCTGTTCCTCTCTCTTGCCGAGCGAAAGAACCTTCCTAAATTATTCATTATTCCAACTCGGAGCAGTTTTTTTTTTTTTTAAATGCACAGAACAATAAGTGCGTTACACTTTACTGCGTGATCAGTGGTGTAGTGGTGTCTGGAGAAGTGGGTATACTCCTAATTTATTTAAGGTATTGTTGTCGTTATAATGTACTGATTCAAATGAGTAATCAACAGGGATGTGAAAAGATCCGATGTGTCTCGCGAGACCTCGTGATGATATCCTCCCAGCACATTTTGCAGTGTTTACATAGACGTCACTGCGCATTGCATTCTGGGACGCTATTTAGCGTGTTTTAGGACACGCTAAATAGCGTGCAGTGACAATAAACACAAATCACGTTAATGTTTTTAAGAGCTGCTTGCACTTGCTTAGAATAATTGTACTAATATTGGAATCCATTGCGTTTATTCGTGTCGTGTGGCCAGAACACTACACATACACACTCACAGAAATCATACGCCGCCTTCTACTGTACCACACACAGGGCCGAATTAATTTCTCTTTTGCAGTTTTTAATAACTAGGTGGCACTGATATATCTGCCAGATAAAATAAACACACCATAGCTTGATCTCTGCCAGTTGATCGTGTAAGTGAACCACCGCTGTGCACATTTTGTGTGTATTTCAGATGTCTGTTCTATTCAAAAGTAAGTGCCCTGCGAACTTGAAATATTCCGCCCTGATTACAGCAAATCTATGAATGAATATTCCTAAGTAAAGTAAGCGCTGATGTATTTAATCATATGTCATATCGCCCTAATTTCATTAAGGGATGAAGTGCAATAAGTTTTACTGGACCTAAAATGAACAAATTCACGATTTCTTACAAAGAGCTGCTGAACAGTAAATCAGATGAGTTGCTTTATGAACAATACCAGTGATCGCAACGAGTCATTAAATTACATTTCCAAACGTGTTACTCATAGCGTGAGCACTTACAAATTCATGTGGATCGGAAATGATGAATCTGTAATTAATAATAAATACCAACGACAAAGCCAGATTTTGAAGTTATTTATTTTCATTGAGCTGCTTTCTCCATTGTGTTGTTTCAAGCTGAAAAGCATAAAATTGCGCTTCATTTTAGATCCGTTCTCCACTCCGGTCATGTCAGTAGATATGGCAGTTTATGTCACAGCAAGCGTTCTCCATTCTAATGTGTTTTTAAATGTACAATATAAATTTTAACATCTACCTCTACTATTACCCAGTGTAGACTGTAGTTCAGCAAACACCGTGGAATCAAATAAGTACAAAAATTAAAAGAAAGCCTCTGTAGTGTAACATGAGGTAAACAGCAAAGACAACAGACTTTTCAAAATGAAAACAAAAAGAAAAGTAAAATTAAATTGGCTGTCGGTGCTTATTGGTTTTCTTGGGGAAAAAACAACATGGTCGCCTTCTCTGGTTTAAGAAGCGGCAGTTTTACTTTTACTTTTACATTTCTCCTGAAAACCAAATCGTCCACCATTGTTTCTTCAGTATTCGTGTTTTTTTTTTTTTGTCAATCGTGCTGACGCGGCGAGTATAACCAGGCTAAACAACCGAAGAGCTCGCTGAAAACGCCTCTCAGTCTCGTCACGTGATCAGAGAAATGTGACTTCTGCTGCGGCTCTGCAGCGTGCGTCGTATGGAGCGGAGCAGACCGTGCACTCGCACAAATGCGACCGTGTCAAATTTGATCTCGCACATTTCAGAGCTCTGGAACACAGCATGAATGATTCAGATTAGGGATGCACGATATTATCGGACTGATATCGGAATCGGCCGATAATGGCTTTAAATTTAAATATCGCATCGACCCGATATGAAAAATTATGCCGATATGTCTTGCTATATAATTGGAAATTGGTGTGCTAGCGATTAGATCACGTCAGCAGTGTGACTCGTTCTTGAAGCAAAGTTTTGCCTGAATAATGATTAGATTCACTGTTTTGGATCTCTAAATTTAAACTGAGAATGTGTGAGAGGTGTGTGATAGAGTAAACAGTAATAGCACATGCAGTGGCAGCAGCGGTAGTCTCCCCTGGGTCCTATAATGCCCGTTCGGTAAGAAGTAGGGATGTCCGTTTTTCGATCATTTCCATGTTTGATCGTCATTAAATCGTTAACTTTAACGTCGCAAAATGCATCTATTGCAGTGGCATGTAGTCACCGGCATGACAGGATGTGCAATGCCACTCAAAATGCCAGCTTATTCACCCAAATTAATGTAAAAGGCTAGTAGCAGGACTGTAAAACCAATAGATGTGAATATGGTCATTTGATAAAAAATGAACAGAGCGTGTCCTTGTTCCGTTTGGGATAATTTTTCATATCCAGTCACTAGATCGCTGAATGCGCCTTTTTAAAAGGTTTCACGGTGCTTGGTGTTGTATTTTGAAACACAATCGCAATGTTTGCAATTGACATGATCGGCATTTAAAATAATTTAGTTTTAGTTTTAGGTTTATTTTTGTGTTCATTTTGAAAAGCTTGTCATCTTTGCTGTTTACCTCAGGTTACTGAGGCTTTCTTTTATTTATTTATTTATTTTTTATATATTTTTGATTCCGCAGTGTTTGCTAAACCTTCTGTAATTTATTAGTCAGTATATAATACAGCATGTCGCGTGCCATGTCTGGTTTTATTCATTTTTGTTAATAAATAATGTAAGCTAGTTTGTCTTGTAGCCAACTGTTTTGTTGTTGTGTTTTTTAATTAAGAATAAAAATCAATCCATCTTTTGCTGTAGTCCTAAAAAGTGAAAGGTGTATAGATGTAAGCAAAACAGAAAATGATCTTTCCTTGTAAAACATGACAACAAGATTTTGAAAGCATCCGAAGCTTGCCTTATAACATAGCAAAAGAGAAACTCCCGTTCACAGAGCTTGAAGGGTTAAATGTTCACCAGTTCATTGTTTATTTAATTCTAACAAATAAGTTCTTGTTAAAAACTAATCAAAATAATTTGCTTATAATTTCTGCACAGGAGAGACTTGGTATTGTTTCCAAACAAAAGGATATATATCGGTATCGGCCAAAATGAGAGAAAAAAATATCGGCATATCGGATATCGGCAAAAATCCAATATCGTGCATCACTAATTCAGATCCAATCATAGTATGCCATGAATTGCACAGTGTAAATGATTATTTTAGGTCCGAGCTTCAGGGCTCATGCTCTGGTCAGTGTTATGTATCCGCATAAAAAATCAATTCTGAAAGGAGATAAATGCATAAATATATATGAATATGTGTATATGTACTGTATATATGAGTCTTTGTGTCGTTTTTAAGTATCCAGCAACTAAGAATTCTCATTGTGAATATACTGTAGTTATGCGTCATGCCAAAAGTGTCAAAAACACGAGAAATTAAAGGGGTCATCGGATGCCCATTTTCCACAAGTTGATATGATTCTTTAGGGTCTTAATGAAAAGTCTCTAATATACTTTGATTACAAATTCTCAATGGTTTTGTAAAACAACACCCTTTTTACCTTGTCAAAATCAGCTCTTCAAAAATCATCTCATTCTAAGGGGTTGTTCCTTTAAATGCAAATGAGCTCTGCTCGCCCCGCCCCTCTCTTCTCTCTGTGTGGAATGACGAGCTTGTTTACTTTAGCCGCGTTTAGCTGCTAAACTTCCTAACTACCACGTTATAAGGAAAGGCGATCGCAAAGATTCATAAAAAAAATTATACTCACTTCTGCTGTAAGTGAAGCTGGATCACGAATGATTCGCGCGAACATAGACGGATATATGTAGATCGGGAGGTGCATTCC
>JAHKKF010528566.1:8243-39275 GCA_019740295.1 Labeo calbasu
TGACAGTCATTCAAGATTTAGCGATCCAAACTTGCTAATGATGTGGGAACACAAATTCGAAAAGCATATGTTGTCCCTAAGAACGTAATGACATCTCTGATAAAGATGTGCATCTTTACAAAGTAAACAATGGTCTAAAAAACACTTAGCCTCTTCGCTAATTAGCACACAAAATACCATTGGTGTACTACGTCCGCCGCCTCACCGGAAGTTGTACCCACGTTCTTTTTTACAGTAGCGCCCCCTGGAAACTTGTGGATATAAATCAGTGGTTTTCCCTCTTGGTGCGATTCATTTGGGCAGGTGTGAATGTAGCAATCGCACTCGAGTGCGCACCAAAAGCGGACCAAAGAAGCGTACCGAGACCTCCTCCTTTTCATTTTATAATGCCGTCTTATTGCCCTGTTTGTAGTAGGTGTGTTATAAAGGGGTCATCGGATGCCCATTTTCCACAAGTTGATATGATTCTTTAGGGTCTTACTGAAAAGTCTATAATATACTTTGGTTAAAAATTCTCAATGGTTGTGTAAAACAACACCCTTTTTACCTTGTCAAAATCAGCTCTGCAAAAATCATCTCATTCTGGTTGAGGCTGCTTTAAATGCAAATGAGCTCTGCTCGCCCCGCCCCTCTCTTCTCGCTGTGAAGTGACGAGCCTGTTTACTTTAGCTGCATTTAGCGCGTTTAACCGCTAAACTTGCTAACTGGCACATTACTAGGAAAGGCGATCGCAAAGATTAATTTAAAAAAAAAACCTTATACTCACTTCTGCTGTAAGTGAAGCTGGATCATGAATGATTCGAGCAAACATAGACGGATATATGTAGATCAGGAGGCACATTCCCTTCACGAACAAACGTAATCCACTGCATCTTCAGCGGCTCAGATGTCGGGAGTAAATGACGAACACTATGTGCCACAACAGGCATCTGAGAATGGCTCATTTTTAAAAAAGGGAATATTATTTTTTTTTACAGATTAATTAGAAACCACTGCATGGATTTTAATCATTATAGGGTAGATTTGTACGTACACTGCCAACACACATTAAAGTTTAAACAACATGTAAAAGTGAACTTAGCATCCGATGACCCCTTTAAAAATGTTTTCCTGATGAATCCTGGACTCCTGCTCAAAATTATAAATTAATATAACGATACCTAAAAAAAAAAATGCAACAATAAGTCCGCAAAGCTGTTGTTGTTCCATCCTGACAGATGACAGATGAGCGGAATTCTGGAAAAAAAATGTGGAACTTTGACCAATGAGAGGACAGTTTACTCGAGCATGACTTGTATTAACACATTTGGTCCGTTTAGAAACTTTGCTGTGTGAAAGCGAACCGCACCATGAATAAAAAGAAACATTGTAATAATTTTAACCCCTGTTTCGGAATGAAGCAATCGATCTACAGGTGTGAAAGCACGCTACGTTTTTTTAGTCTATGATCTAAGCGCATAGCGCTCCAAAGAATGACTACACTTTGAAAAAAGCAAAGTATAATATTTGTGATAAGCTAAACGTGTTGCAATAGAGGTGTCACTACCAATATGACAAAGCATTTTAATTCAACAGATCACAAACTCGATTCAAATACCAACGTGGTTCTGTTCATTCAACATTCAAATCTGCGTTCGTGCTTCCGCTGACCTACAGAGAGCCACTGTCATGTAGGATTTATGAAGGATTTATATGAACAGTTTCACAGTCTTTCCAACCACACAGTTCATTATTTCTGTGTTACAAACATTTAAATAATCACAGAAGTACTGGGATAAAAGTTCATAGTCTGGATATAAACTCTGATATGTGCGGTAGAGATTAAAATAGAGTTAATCTTTCTTTTGAAAGTTAATTTGACATTCCAAATAATGATAAAGATTTATCGACTACGTTGTTATGCCAGTAGATGGCGAAAGGTGGCTGTTAATAATGCATTTGTCTTTGATCATTCATTCAAAAACACTGATTCATCCAGTGATGAACCAAGTAAATCTTGAGTGAATCACTGAATCATTCACCTATAAATTAGGCCTACATGTGATTTTGTAATGTCTCATTTTTTTTTCTTCAGAATCGTAAGAGAACCACAACTTCCATTTAAAAGAAACAAAAACAACAACGGCCCAATTTATCCAGAATCACACAGTTCAGGGCTATACACCAAATATTTCACTTAAATCATTGACAGATTAACAAAACAAAACAAAAAAGTGCTTAGTTTTGGTTTATTTTGATGCGAAAGCTTGACCGTTTTGAATGATGTCTTGCTTCTATCTGTGTAACCAACCAGCGTTGGTATGAGCATGGCGTCAGCACCTCACACGCACACAGACACAACATATTTTTGCAACATTGCAGCCAGGAAAAAAAATTAATCTGGTGAATTATATATGATAGGAATAAAACTGCACGTGGAGATTTCTGAATCAGTGGATGAGAAAACCCATTTTGTGAAAATGGCTTTTAACTGTAATTAAAATCTACAGATGGAAACTACAGGTGTAACACTTAAATAGATATTTTGCCTGTTTTCATCCCATGAAAAGAAAGTCGTGGCAAAAATGTCAATGTTTATGTCTTGCATAAAGATTTCTATTAGTATTGAATTAGTGCTGAAGTATTGTAACATTTGCCATCCCTGCATTTGTTTGTGCGCAGGTGGTCAAGTGGTGAACCTGATGAACCAGCGTTTACAGACGGGTTTCAGCGAACAGGAAGCACTCCAGATCTTCTGTGACACTTGTGAGGCTGTGGCACGTCTGCACCAGTACAAAACTCCAATAATCCACCGAGACCTCAAGGTTCCTTTATTTTCTGCTTTGCTTTTTTTTGTTTGTTTGCTCGCTTGCTCTTTCCCCTCCTTTTGTACTTTGCTCTATTTTCCAAGAAGAGGAAATTGTGTAATTCTTTCAGGTTGAACACTTGATGGAATGAATCATAGTTACCAGCCATTTGTGAAATCTGTTACCATGGTAAAAAACGCTTCAGAGCGAACACTTGATTAGCAGGCCGAGACCGACTCCTTGAGCTATTTCTGAGATGATTTCTTTCATTAGCTAAAGATGCAGTGTTGTACTGGAGTGTAATTTGGTTTTTTTTAAATATCATCTATGATGTGTCTCTCTACGCAGGTGGAAAACATCCTCCTTCATGACAGAGGACACTACGTTCTGTGTGATTTTGGCAGCGCCACCATGAAGTTCCAGAACCCCCAGAGTGAAGGAGTGACTGTGGTGGAGGACGAAATTAAAAAGTAATTCTTTCCAGCCTGTTTCTATGAAATAGAATTTGATTCATAACCATTGACGTATGTATGTATGTATGTATGTATGTGTATATATATATATACATGCAGATATACATGGTCAATGAATCTTATGATGGATAATATTATACATCTGTACTATTTATAGTTTAACCTAAAATTGTGAAATTTTAATATTGTAATTTAAGAAGTAAACAAATTGCTTGTGATGTCAAGTTGCTTTTGATAGAAGTGTCTTGTTAGTGAGTCGATGTAAATAATGTTTAGCACAATAGAAAACTTGATGAAATGTATTATATTGTCCGCTTCCAATGCAGTCATCATTAGTCTACTGTCGATAATTAAAAAAAAAAAAAAACTACGTTATACAATTCCAATATGGTCACAGATATATCATGCATTCCTTAAAAATAAAAAAAAAAACTAATTATAATACAATGTTTTATAAAAATGTCTGTTTTGTTTAGGTACACAACCCTGTCCTATCGTGCTCCTGAAATGGTGAATCTGTACAATGGCAAAATCATCACCACTAAAGCAGACATCTGGGTAATTAAAGATATCATAAATATCAAAGCCAGTCAGAAGATATTTGAAGTCATTGGCTTTCTCTGCAACCTTTTTAATCTTCCATGCCTAAATCAATGCCTGAATGGCTACTAGGCTACTGGTTATATTGATGTCAGCAAAAAAGACGTTCCAGAAGAAATTACAAAATGTTTGTATTTTGACCAGAATTTAAAAAGCAAAAATGGTGTTTTTTTTGGTGTCATATTGTATGTTTTGTTTTTTTTTTTGTTTTTTTTTTTTTGTTTTTTTTTTAAATCAATAAGGTTTTACACACTGAGTGAGGATGCACAGTGTAAATAGAAGCCAAGCGACTGACAAAATGTGTCTCTGCTTTTCAAAATGTCCTGTGTCTTCTGCCTTTAAATTACAATTGTTTTGTGTACGCAAAATATATAAGAGATAATAACAGAGGAGATTAGGGATGCACTGAAATTTCAGCCGCCGAAAATGTGAACATGACTGTGAACCACAAAACCAGTCATAACAGTTAATTTTTGGAAATTGAGAAATTGACATCATCTGAAAGCTTAATAAATAAGCTTTCCATTGAGTTAAGGTTTGTTAGGATAGAACAATATTTGTTTGCGATACAACTATTTGAAATATGAACATGTATATATTTACAGATATAGTTTTTGATATATTGATATATTTACAGTATCATTAATATATCTTAATGAAGCATATTTACGTAATATCCTAATGATTTTTGGCACAAAAGAAAAATCAATAATTTTGACCCATACAGTGTATTTTTGGCTATTGCTCCAATTTTTTTTTTTTTTTTTTTCCAATTTTATTGTTACTTTAAATGCAAGTGTGGTTATTTTATTGGCTTGTGTTTTCAAATCCAGTATCATTAAAATTGTTAAATTAAAAGTCTTACAAAATGACTTTATATTTTTAAATAAAATAATAAATTATTACAAAGCAGTTTCAGCTTTCTGACAAGTGCATCTAGAATTTTCGTTTTGGTGCATCTTTAGAAAAGATAAATCAAATTCTACAGAAAGGTCATATATGTTTCTTAAAGGATGCAGTAAGAGTAGGAGTAGATCTTTATGAATTGCCTTTGAATGGATTGAATAGAAGTCTTTCAAAACTAGATTAATCTAATATAAAAGAACGGTAGTAGTAACCTTTAATTAACTTAAAATAGGGCCTAAAATAAAGTTAAAGACTTGATTGCAGCCATTGTGCAATATTAAAGCCTAGAATCTAGGCTGTTTATTACATAATGGCTGCAATCAAGTCTTTTCTCCCACACTGTGTAATAACATTTTTTTTTTTTTTTTTCTTTCAGGCAATGGGCTGTTTGCTCTATAAACTCTGTTTCTTCACTTTGCCTTTTGGTGAGAGTCAGGTGGCCATCTGTGATGGCAGCTTCACCATTCCAGACAATTCCCGCTACTCCCAGGACATGCACCGTCTCATCCGTAAGTATTTGTCTCTCTCTGCTGACGTCCCACACCAGGTTTCTGTTGCCGCCTCACCACTGGCTCAGTATGGCTGTGGGTCTTGCTTGAAATGGGTAGTTCAGCCAAAAATGACATTTTGTCATTGTTTATGTACCCTCACGTTATTTCTTTCTTCCGTTGAACACAAAGGGGAATGAGAAAAATCATACTCATTAATGAAAGCAGAGGGGTCTGGATTACATGTACTGTTCAAGGAACAGTGAATGAAAATGGTCTGGAAAGTGATTTTGTGGTCTGTGATACAGAGGTAAAGATCTCCTTTTGTGTTTCATGGAAGTACAAAACAACTTGAGGCGTGAGGACATGAAGGCTCTCATTTTTGGATGAACTATTCCATCAACTTCCTTGTATCAATACACATTCACACTGATCATCTGCTCTGCCCTTTTTCTGTCTGTCACGTGGTGACACTCAATCTCTCTTTCTCCTGCTCTCCCTTCTCTTTCCTTCCCTCTGTGGTGGTGATTTTGTCAGGGTACATGCTGGAACCGGACCCTGATAAGAGGCCTGACATTTATCAGGTGTCCTACTTTGCTTTCAAACTGGCCCGGCGGGATTGTCCTGTCCAAAACGTCAAGGTTAGTCTCTTTCCTTCCTCTACTCTGCGGTCACTCTTGGCCTGTTGTTGGGTCAGTGCTTTTACCTCTGGGGTCCGATTTTGGATTGGGTGCTTGTGTGTGTCAGCCTGCAGGAATGTCTGAAATCATAAAAACAAGACTAATCTGAAAAAATGTCCCCCCAGAATTCTCCCATTCCTGCTAAACTTCCTGAGCCAGTCCGAGCGAGCGAAGCAGCCGCAAAGAAGAGCCAAACGCAGACCAAGGCGAGGTACGTGATTAGAGACTCCATATTACTCTGTGGTCTATAAATTTGACCTGAAATTTGTGTCTCCATGTTTTGTCCCGTAGACTTACAGACCCCATTCCCACCACTGAAACCTCCATCACCCCTCGCCAACGGCCTAAAGCAGCACAATCCCAGTCTCAGGCACTAGGGGGCATCCTGCCCATCCAGCCTGCTGCCCTGACCCCACGCAAGAGAGCCAACTTGCCCGCTGGGGCTGCCCAGCCAATAGGTACCAATTTTATGAACTATTCTTCAACCTTTACTGTGTTTTAGTATGAAAATGCTTAAAGCTATAGTATGTCATCTCTGAACCAATAGCAGAACTAAAACGTAATGGCTATTTTCAAACAGGTTTCCCCAAACCTTCTATGGGCAAACAGTAGGTTTAATGTGAAAACAAGATGGCATTTGCAAAATATGGAACTTTTTGAAGCAGAGAAAATAATTGAAGATTTTTTTTTTCAGAAACATATACTGATGAATGATTACATGTTTTAACAGCATTAGTAACATTATTAATGTTAGGTTGTATTATATTTTTATCGTGACCAAGGCTCACCCCAGTTGGCCTGACGGGGGCACTACAGCACTTAAAAGTACTAAATCGCTCATAACTTCTAAACCGTCAGTCGCAGGCTCAAGTGTCTCATGTCGTTGGAATCCATGGCTCACGTCGGACAAAATGCATGCCTCAGATTCGATCATGAACCTGGCGAAATTTTCGGGTATTTTGCATTTTTTGAAAAACCTACTTTTGCGAAAAAGTTCTAGTTTTTCGCCCGATTGGAACCAAACAGTCAAAAAGGGGTTAGGAAAAACGTTTGAAAAGGGCAGGGCCAGTTTTAGTAAAATGCCTGCAACTCCTGAACGGAATGAGATGTGACAGGTGTGACAGGATGTGAGCACATGTGACAGGTGATTCTAAACAAGCATGCAAATATTTAAGGGGATCAGACCACAGCTGGCACTATAACAGTCATTAACATTAAAAAGCATCATATTTCTATGGTAAATTACCTGGATTGGCCAAAAATGCTTTTTTTAGCAATTGATTTAGGTGGGTACAGCCTTGCTAAATAATATGTAGTGCCTGGTCTTGAAAAATATGCACATCTTTAACAAAATTAGTTTAAAGGTAAAATTTTAATTACATTTTATTTAACATTATTAACAGGTTATGCATAGATTTATAGTAAATATATATAATTTGTATTATAAGCATTACATTTTAAATCTGTATATAATTATATAATTGTAAATGTTTGTTTTTAAAATGATATACATTTAAAATAAAACAAATATTGTATTTATATATAAGTGTTTCTTTTTTATTTTCTTAATGAGTTTGGCAGATTTCTCTTATGATGTATATTTGGTGATCGTTTAAGTGTTTATTTTCAAAATAATTATTAATATGCACAATTGTTCTCTGTGTGTTTCTCAGCTGTCAGTGTGAACTTGGCTCAGCCGGCTGCAACGCTACAGTCTCAGAAAGCTCAGGTGTCTCCGGCCCCTCAGCAGAAAACAGTGAGTCTATTGCTCTGTCTGTACCTCAATGCACAAATCAAAACCTACAGTACTTGGCTCTTTTTAATTTTATACTCTATTACAGAGCAGGAAGTATGTTAGGATTACAAGAAGTTACATGATTTTTGGTTAACCAGGAATTGAGATAAAATGGCATAAAAGTAGTGTAACATGGTTCTAATTTTACTTCATTAAATTTAATTCCATAACAGGATGTGTGTAATTTCTGTGCAACTTATGTCAACAAATGTGATTTGCAAAAATGACTGATTTCCAGTTGGTAGGATGAGCAAAAAACTCAAACTGCCTCAAACTCACTGATTGGTTGTGAGAGATGCCAATCTGTATAAGGGTTTAAAGTCCTAAAAAAAAAAATTATAAGGTGGTGAAGTCTGGGTAAAAAGCAATAATGTCACTTTATTTTAACTGATTTCAATACCTCCATCCTGTAGATTGCATTTATTAAACTAAAGTAACAGTCACATGTAAAGGTCCCATTTATGGTTCACATCACAGTATAGTTGTCTGTGTGACAGCCCGTGCAGCCCATCCCCGTCACAGCTGCAGCAGCAGGAGGGGGTGCTCCAGTTGTAGCTGGCAGTCCCGCCCCTCAGAAAGCTGTATCCACTCCTCCTCCATCCAGCCCCGTGCCGCCCACCGCGCCTGCACGGAGCGCCCGTCGTAAGCAGGCGTCTGCGGCTCAGCAGCAGCCGGTGCCCGTCCAACCCACTGCCACTCAGCCGGCTGCTGCCCCGCCTCCAGCACAGGCTGAGCCTGCAGCGGTGCCGCCCACTGTCCAGCAGCCAGCTCCTCAATCCCAAATCAGCCCAGAGAAGGCAGAAGAGAGGGTAATCACCTCCATCCTGTGCATGCTGCTCCATCCCATTTGATTCAGAGAGCTGGCAGCCTCGCTCTCACAAGGCGGTGCCTCATCATTCATTGTGTTGCATCCATCTATCCATCTTTGGTTTATTTTGAATCAGTGTAGATGGTTTTGATTGTTTGTATGACGGATGTTTTCTCGTTTTGGTTTATTTGCTCTGAAGATTGTCTAAAAACGTTGACAGACAATGTTTTTGTTAAAATAATTTGATTGTATGCGTTGGTTTTTGATTTGCTGAAATGTTGTTGATTTTATGGTTTTTAGGTTTCACTTGAGTTGTTTGTTAGTTCAGATGCTGAAGTGATGAAATCAGATCAGTGTAGTAAATATCCAGTGTTTTTAGATCAGTTGATATTTAGTTTCAGAAAAAGAAAAGGCATTTATTTACACCCTCAACTGTGTTTCACATATTCCCTATTTACTATAACTAAGAGAATTATAGTAACCTATTTTTTTTCTGTCTCAGTGTATACATTTTCTTTCGATAAAATCACTTTTTGCGATCACAAAAAAACAAACAAACAAGTGATTATGAGTCTGATTTGCCTGCCTGTGTAAACAGTTGCTATAGAAAAAAGGTCATGTTGGAAATCTTATCTGTATTCACTAGCGCTTGATCAGTCACCTTTGGTTTTTTATTTTTGAGTTTTAATTCATGCCATTTCACCGCACTTACATTTCAATTTTAAGTCACACTCGAATTCCTCTGTATTTTATGAGTTTTTACTTGCTTATCCTCCTGTCTTTTCATCAACTCCTCAGCCTGCAGCCCCTGGACTATCCCAGACTCCTCCCTCGTCCCCAAGGACAGCCCAGAAGGCGGGGCACAGACGCATCCAGAGTGATGTCACTCACAGCGCTATGTTCGGTGTGCCCGTCAGCCAGTCCACTCAGCAGCTGCAGGCGGCCACAGCAGAGGCCAGCCTTAACAAGTCAAAGTGAGAAATCTATAAATATAAAGCAAGACACGATTATATAGCCAAGAAAAAATGTTCTGTCAGTTTTGAACCTGCATAAACCTACTTTCTCTATCTGGGCACAATTAGGTCAGCCAGTGCAACCCCATCCAACTCTCCCCAGTCCTCCCAGCAGAGTGTGTACCAGCCTGCCCAGCAGGGCAACGTTTCTGTCCCCCAAGCTCCTTCCTCAGCCGCTAGCCTGACAAGCCCCCCAGACCAGCCCACCTGGAATCCTTTCGGTGACGACAACTTCTCCAAACTCACGGCTGAGGACCTACTCAACAAAGACTTCACTAAGCTAGCTGATGGTAACTTTACTTCCTTGCAGACTGCAGTACATCGAATCGCTGCACACCAGTTTATTTTTCCATTTGATTCAAGATATACCCCAATCAATTGATTATCACATGTGTATTGAACATGTATATGAAGCTTGCAGTGTGCAGTCAGCAGCATTACAAATGCATTATATTATATTAATGCAAGCAAAGAGTGCTGCCAGCAGAAACCCGTTATACTGCATGAAGCAGACAACACTGCACAATCCATTTTATTTTTATAATGAAAGGATGTGCAAAAATACTTTGCAGAAAGATTTGCAAACATACTTAGCATATTATAAACACGTTTTCAGCGCTTTTAGGTGAATTCCGACCAACATAAACACAGCTGATTGGATGTTGCATTCACATGCTCAACAGAAATGTCCGTGATTGGCTGCAATGCTCAGCGGTGCAAAAACATGTTGTAAATAGAAACCTTACTCACTCATCACAGAGTACTATGAATACTGTCATTAACATTGTATCAGTATTCACCATTTTTTATTTTATAACGTCAACACTGTTACCTAGTAGAGTTCAGCGAAGCGGAGTCCATTCATAAAAACGGAATTTGCTATAATGTGGAATTCATACATTTTTGGATGAATAAATCAAAAGTAGGTCTGTCGCTTAATTCGAATTACGATATGGACTAGTGTCTGTGAATATTAAAACGCAAAAAGCTTGAAAATATGAATCCTGCATCTTCCGCTTGCCTCTGTATGTAAAAATGGCAGAGACGTGGTTTTGTTTACTACACCAGTGCTGAAGCACACATGAAGCTCGTGGCTATATGACGACATGAACACATGAACCTAATCTCCAGAGCTGATGTGAAAGTCACTTAATGAGAATTTTACCATTTAGATTGAGAAAATAGCATCATATCATACTGTATACACACAAAAACTGGTTGTATATGCCAACCTGTCAAAATTAAAGTATGGTTTAACATGTTGCAGAAATATATTACTCTTGTATTAAAGACATACATTATACTGTACAAAAGTATCTATTCCATTTTTTGTCAAATGTAAATAAAACAATTAAATGATAAAAATAAAACACTTATTAACACATATATTAACCACAATTAATATATTGTTTCAAATTGTTTGCACATAATAACCACTCTCCTACACTATTTATTTTTAACAGCAGAATTAATATTTATCCATTTCTGGATAAATATTACATATAAACTGCTGTGTCGTGCTGCCTATATTAATCATGGAGTAAAAATTCCCCTCCCTGCGTCTGTGGATGAGCTGCGTTGATTATAATGGAAGATCACGATGAACGAAGGAGAGAGACAGATTTATTGATTTAAGGGCGTTTGCAAATGATATTGATTTAATACAACAATCCTGAATGAATCCGTCGTTCAAATGAATCAATTCAATGAATCGGTGACTTGCTGCCACCTACTGGCAGTTGTACTTTCATTTTAAAGTATCTTTTCTGTTATTTAAATCATTTAATATTTCTTTAATCAAAATTTTATATAAAAAACATTAACCTCAACATGAAGTTATGCACTCATGTGACTGCTGAGCCTCATTAAACCATCTGAAAATACACCTACAAGCCAGAACACCTTCTGTGCCACCTCTGTAGAACAACTTTTTATACTGATTTCATTTGATTGGTAACTTATTCTTATTCTACTTGTTTTCATTCTGTTGTTTTACAACAAAAAAACAAATGGCTTATAAATATAATTTTTTGAATTTAACAAAAGATGACATACTTTTAATAAAGTTAGACAAATGGCATTACAAAGGTAAACCCAAAATTTCCTGTAAATTACTTAAAGGAGTTAAATATCGTTTCGTAATGGGAAGGCAAATATTTGATCAGAATTTGATTGATTAGAAGGTGCTCCTGAAATTTTTAACTGTGCTAATTTTTTTTTAGAATTAATTAGAAAGGAAAAGTAAGTGTAGAGTTCTGTTTAACCATTTTTTAAATAAATTTGTAAAATTGACAAATTCTTTCAAATTTAAATCTTTTACAAGAATTACAGCAAAAAACAGTTTGATGCAAGAATATATATTTTTAGCAATATTTGAGAAATTTGAACACGACTTCTCAAAATGGTCTAAATTTATGAAACCTACACATTCAAAACCTCGTTACTCTAAATTTTTTTATGTAAATGTTAGGTGTAAGTGAAATGTTAAGTGCTGTAAGAGGTGTTTCGAGACGCTACATATGCTGGCGTGTGAATTTGATAGGTGCTTGATATAAAATAAATGGTGCTTTAAAAAGTCCTTGAAAGTCCTTGAGCAGCAGCTTATCAAGTACCGAAATGAGCAAAAGCATTGTATCGTGCTGTTGAAATATAATGTATATCATTTTTTTTCCAGAATAAAAAATTCTTCACCAAATTTTACTTTTGGGGGTTGGTTAATTTTGAATTTTGAACATGAACATTTAGAGGCAATATGTATGTATGTATGTATAATGTGTGTGTCTCTCTTTCACTGCATGTCATTATACTGCGTAGGTATGGTTTGTAAGAAATGTCATTTGAAATTGATTTTGTCAAGTATATGAAAGTGTTTTTGCTGTTTGCAGAACCTGTTGAACCTCTGATTGCCGCTACTGAGAGTCTAATTCCTGGGCTGGAGGATGCGGAACCTGCTCCTCCTCCATCTTCTGGTAGGTGTACCATCAGCCCTAAACTAATGTTCCACTACTACATAAAATTAGTGTGATTTGAATTAACGTAGCAAATATTGCATTGTGACTATATTTGTAGATGTACTCTATGACCCTAATAGTGACATTCTGCTTCCTGTCTTGTCTGTATTTGGCCATTGATATTCTGTTCGTGTGCTGTTAGTCTCTCACATTATTTCTGTAACATTCCTGACCTCCCTCACTGTGTGATGGCACATGTTCAGTACATCTTAGGTAGTTGAACTGGTTACCAGACTCCGCAGGAGACTTCTATTAAGATTAATCAAGGCCAGCCAGTTACCAGCATCCCCACTGAGCAGCTCATCAGAGTCCGCCTGCTTCCTCCATTTACGCTGATGCTTAGTGTTTATTGACTTTTATTGATCTCCAGCACTTCTTGACTGTTTTATTATTTCTATTTTTTCTTGCTCTGCTCTCATACAGCAGAAAGACCTATTGACATTCTGGGCTTGGAACCGGGAGCTGGTTTGCTAGCTGTGCCAGGTAATCCAAAGACCCATGGCAGCTTCACCTGACCTCTGTGCACCTTAGTGGTCATCCTGAGTTTATAAAATACCCATGCTTTAAAATTTGGTGATTCACAGTAGCAATTTTGTTACAAACGTAAACACTAATGTACTGTTTAGCACTTTATTTTAAAATTAACCACAAGAACCTTTAGCCTTTTCTAGCAGTTTTTTTAAACAAACATATCTATTTTGAATAGCTAAAGCTTTCTATTGATATATGGTTTGTTATGATAGGAACATATTTGGCGAGATGCAACTATTTGCAAATCTGCAATCTGAGCGTGCAAAAAAATCAAAATACTGAGAAAATCGCCTTTTAAGTTGTCCAAATGAAGTTGATATATTTACGGTACAAAATTTACAGAATATCCTAATGATTTTTGGCATCAAAGAAAAATCGATCATTTTAACCCATACAATGTATTTTTGGCTATTGCTACAAATATACCTGTGCTAATTACGACTGGTTTTGTTGTCCATGGTTAAATATTAATACTAATTGGCTGCGGATGACTGGGAAAAAAAAATTAAAAATGCTCTAATAAATATTTTATCTTTAGGTATACCTTTGTGTTAATGTTTGATTTAGTTTTTTTTTTTTGTCAAACTTTTTTGTTTACTGCATCAATACGTAGCTGAACCATCTTTAACTCAAATGGTTTATGTTTTTAATCTTTGATAGAAGTCATATGCATAACCATGGCCTTGGTGCTATTTTTTTGTCTTCAGTGATCACATTCACTTTTACATTGTGTTCTCAACCTGCATTGTGCAATGTATAATTTAGACCCATCAGTAATTAAGCTGCTTATTTTTGTTAGGTAAAGCAAAATCACTGGTCTGGCTTTCAAACCCTCCATTGTCCTTTCTCTTTCCTCTTAGTATCTGCATGCCTACATTTTTGTGTTTATTCTGGCTAACGCTCGCTGTTTTCATTGGCTGACTTACAGAGAAGCTGATAGAGGGCCTGAAGTCTCCAGATACCTCTCTCATGCTGCCTGATCTGCTGTCCATGGCCGACCCCTTCGGTAGCTCCATGGATGACACTAGAGATGGTAATAGCTTTTGCTGACAGTCTCACTAAATGCTTGCAGCTTTCATAAAAACGTAATTAAACTGTCCTTTTTCGCTGAGACACATTATATTTTCCACTCTATGTTGTTGTGCAATGCAGATTAAACCGATCTCTGTATTATTTGTGATTACTTGGAATTTTTCTTCTTGCAACATGAAATTTAACTTGATTTGTATAGAGATTATAGCATTGCATTAGTTGATAAAGCTGATTTATTGCTTAGTGATGGGTGCCAGAAATATTGTGTTTATTTAAAAGATGAGGGGGCCAAGCACCGAACCCTGGGGTACACCTGTAGTTAGTTGATATGACTTGCACAACCCTCCTTTCCAAGATACCTCAAAAAGTCTAATCATCATGCAGTGCTCAAAGCAGCAAAAGGAAGTTTTTATGAGATCCATCATTGAGAGAATAGAAGGAGGATCTAGTGAGTCGCTTTGTTGAAGAAATCACGCATTGTCCAGCAGACTAAAAAATGAATTAATGGTTTTTGAATGCGTTATGAAAGATATCAGTGATGTGTTTGGTGATATGATGAATAATTCACAATGTGGCATTGTCTGTTTTCTTTGTGCTTTCTTCAATCTCTCTTACACCCAGCCAAAACGGAAGTGTGTTTGGACTCTCTGATTCCTGGCTTGGAGCCCCCTCAGGCTCAGCTGTACCCCGTAGAAGCAGAACCAGTATCATCAGCACTGGCAGGTAAAAAAAAAAAAAAAAAAAAAATGCATCAGACGGACACGCTTCTGCCTAGCGTTGGTAACATCCTGTCAAATATTTTAGTGGTGCCAGAATATTTTCTCTGTGTTTAGAGAGTGCTTGAGGCTAAAGCTGACTTCACTCATTAAAAGGATTCCTATTATGCTTTTTCACTTTTTGAATTTTAGCCAATCTGTGGTGTGTATGTTTGGCCATAAAAAAGATCTACAAAGTTACAAATCTCAAAGTCCACTCCAAAGGGAGATATTTAGTTTATTAGAATATCATTAAAATAAATCCCACCTACGGAAATTCGAATGGTTGGGGGGTGTTTTGGGACGAGGTGGGGAATTAGCCTAACTTTAGCGATGCAGTGCGTAGAGCAGCTTTAACGTGCCGCAGATGTGTGCAGTGTGTGGTAAGAGATTTATTCATCACACACTTATAATGCGAGTGTTTTTAAAATGCATAAACTTGCACTAGAGTAGGCAAGGCTAATCAGTGATGATGTTCTTCGATAATGTTAGTGTTAGGCTGCTTTTAGTCTTATGCTGGAGCTGGTTTATGTAAATATGTAAGGAGCTAAATATGTAAATAATTAAATAAATTAGCACAGTAATATCATGTATTGGCGATCTGGCATGCTGACGATAGGACCCAACACTACTGTAGCGTATTATGTTACTCACCCTCCATGCATCCTAGGTGTATATGACTTCCTTCCGTCGCACAAATGCAATCAGAGTTATATTAAAAATCCTGGCACTGCCAAACTTTAGAACGGCACAGACGAGGGTTTCTTTTCATCAGTCCAAAACAAGTCCAATAAAGTGTATCCATCCATAATAAAAAAGTGCCTCACACAGCTCCGGGGGTCAGTAAAGACCATTGTAGCGAATCGATGCGTTTTAGTAAGAAAAATATCCATATTTAAAACGTAAGAATTACTTTAATCTAGCTTGCGTTAACAGTTGTACACGGAAATTGCTACTTTGGTAAGGGGCGTGGCTGTACTGAAACACAGTCTAAGCTGTTCGCCAATCATAGCGCAGTGGGACAGCTAACTAATCACAACACATTTCATTTTCGAACCATTTGTGCCAGGCTGGGAGAAAGATATTGTAATAATGTAAATTCTGTGAAAAATAATGCATTTTTCGAACCATGAAAGCATGTTCTTGTACACCGCCAAAACAAAATCAAGACTTTGTAAAAGAGCATAATAGGACCCCTTTAAAAACTGCCATCAGAATCCTTTTCCCCACATTAAGGATGCAGAATGTCATGCTTCAAGCAGTTAATTATAGAGGTGCATATAATGAGAAAACCGTATTCTTTCATCTTTAGGTATAAATGAATTCAGTATACAATGGAAACACTGTAAAGGTGTTTTCGCATGACAAAATCCTGTTATTTCGATAGGAATCAATGCAATTGTGAATTTTGCTTTTGGCCAACATATTTCCTGTTTAGATTTCACAACAGGTTCAAGTGGGCCATGCAGAATTGCTGTGTTGCACAAATGCTCAAAAGTAAAGCTGCTCAGTTTAAAAAAGTTTTCAGAGCAAGCTGTCATTAATACATCACCACATTATTGACAAAAGACAGTGGACCTTTTTAGTCTGTGAAGTTTTGCTAAATGCACATCTTAAATGTTTCAATTCAAGACTTTCCGGTGTATATATTTAGAGGCACTATACTTTCAGACAGATGTTGAACACATGACTATTCACATAAACATGTCAGTAATGCCTCTTTGGCGTCCAGATGGGACAGAACAGTCTTTGTTTGACTCAGCAAATCTAAAAATACAGCAGAATGATTCTATTTAATTATGTAAGTCAGAAAAAGAGTAGGAAATGGTCCTGAAAAATAAATTGTGACTTTAGAAAAGACGTGATCCTCCAAAAATATAAATGACATAAGATATAACCCCCTGATTTTTAAATAGTTAATTTGATTTAATGTTTTCATGTGTTTCCTGGTGTTGCTCCCCACTGTGCTGTAGACCCTTTGATTGGAGAGGACTCCTTGCTGGGCTGTTCTCTCCCCTCTGGCTCCGCCTCCTGTTTGGATGACTTTGCACCTGTTTCAGGAGGCATCTCCCAGAACATACCAGGTACAACCAATCACACTTTTGTTCTGCTGGCATTTATAGCTCATGCGACCTGGTTCATTAAAATTAAAAATGATTTGTTATTAACATACTATATGCACTTTTTGACATTTGTTCGAACTTTGGTACGAAAATGTATGCCAAGATGTCAGGGGTTGACATCATGCTAACAGTGCTGTATTTTTCTCACCCATCTTTGTCGCTCCTCTTACCCTTAAACTATCATTTGCCTCGACCCTCATCGCTTCTCAGCTGCAGACTCCTGTTTGATCTCAGGCTTTGAGGCTCCAAGCGCTGAGACAGCCAATGAAGATGAATTTGACCCCATACCAGTACTAGTCTCCAAAAACTCCCAAGGTAAGGAACCAAATCTTTTCTTCTGAGAATAAGTGAGAAATGCGTTTCTTACTCTCATTATAATGAAAACAAGCAGTTGCTTCACATATAAGTATGCGAGAACTGTATATTTTGAGTGGTTTTTGTTTGTTTGTTTTTTTGGTAAGTGCATTTTACACAATTGAGATGTTTTGTTTGAGGGAGATGAGTTGTTTTGCACTTATGACTAGGGATGGGAATCATACAGAAATTCTGGTTCCAATTCCAGTAACGATTCTTAAAGTACTATTAGTCTATGTCTGCATTAATCTGGATACATTTAAAAATGGAGTTCTCGTTTTAAAACGCACTCCATCCACACTAGCGTTTTCAAGCGTTTTCCAAAAGATTCTCATCCACACCAAAACATCAGAAATTGTTGAATTCGCTTTACTGCGCATGTGTACAGTCTCAAAAAAGCTCACTGAGGTGATACAGACATGATACGTTTTCATACAATTCTTCTGGCAGGTACATTTTATTTAGAAAAATGCCTCACTATTCACTGATGTGTCCTGGTCACACTCACTTCCATATTGTATTTCTGATCTAAAACACAACTGCTGTCATGTTTTGCTGCGAACAGCAATCAATAGTAAATTTTCACCTTTGCAGGGCTGTGGTATGAAGAGTGTACAAAGTAACACATCTGTAGCAATAGTGTAAAAAAAAAAATAGCACATACCAGCCACAATACGGATATAAATATAGATATCTATTGGTACAATATGTGTTACATGACTAAACATGCGTCATTGTTTTCAAAAGCCTCAGTTTTCTCATTCTACACTACAATTCTACTTTCAAATTTATCCACTTTGGAGAGCGTTTTCAAAAAGCTCAGTTTTCCTTGACAAAATGCTGTCTCAGTGTGGACCGAAGGCCAAAACGGAGAGAAAAAGATGTGTTTTCAAACAAAAACATATTAGTAACCTCTATGTAATCAAAGATGTTTATATCTTCCTTTATTGAGGAAAACATTCCAGGATTTTTTTTGCCATATAGTGGACTTCAGTGGTGGCCAATGGGTTGAAGGTCCAAAGTGCAGTTTCAGTGGAGCTTTAAAGAGCTCTATGCGATCCCAGCCGTGGAACAAGTGTCTTATCTAGCAGTCAAGATACAAATCTGCTTTTTAACCACAGTCTTTATTCCAATTACCAAAAAAAAAAAAAAGAATTCTCCTAAAAACTGATCAAACTAACCTCATATTTGTGTTTTGTGAAGTCCTTAAAAGAATCAAATACTTCCTTCATAGTTTATTTGAAAAAAAACAATTCCCAAGTTCTTGATTCCCAACCCTACGCATGACCCCTCGCAACCGTCTTTCTTGACTTTTCGTGAACGTTTACTTACCTTTGTGTCTCTCTCTCCCTCTCTCCTCTGCTGTCCCCTTCCTCGGTCTCTTCTTGTCTTAATCTGGCTGTCCTCCCTTTCCTCCGCCCCTAACCTTCCTGTCCATCTGGCCTCTTTTAGGAGGTCACTCTCGCAGTAACAGTGGCAGCTCTGAATCCAGCCTGCCCAACCTGGCCCGTTCCCTGCTGCTGGTGGACCAGCTCATCGACCTCTAGACCGTACAGATAATTCCTGCTGTGCTGAAGATGACGCCAGCCGCTGTAGTCTTCTGCCTTTAACCATGAATCCCTCCCGGTATCCTTTGTCTTGTCCTCCACCCTTTTTCATGGTCCATTTCCCTCTTTAAATCCATGGCTTCAGTTTCTTCCTGTTCATCACATCTTTCGTTTTATGTTCTTTCCCTTTCGCTGTTGTCCATCAGTTCTCGTCGTAATCACCATCATCGCTCATTTGATTTGACATACTCTGCTTTCCTTCCTTGCACCATGACGTTTTTTTCTCCCTGATGAGTTTATGTTCATCTTTTTCGTTCAAGTCTGGTGCGACCTTTTTCTACAGGCTCAAAATCCGATTTCCTCCGGCATCCATATCCGTGCTTCCTTTGGACACGTGTACATGACCGTCACACATTTCATTTGCCAAGAGTTCAAATTGTTCTTCTCTTCAGTCTTTAGCTGTGTCTTCGGTGGCACTCAGGAAGCTTGTCTCCAGATTAAACACACATGGGTTTTAGACACAAGCAGTCGGCACCTTCCAGACAGAAATTAAAGTACAAAGCGAACCAAATGTTTACAGTCAGGAATATTTTCGCTGGATGTTTACAGACCGGCAGGTAGGCAAGCACAGCTTGTGAGAATTTATCTTCACCCAGACTGACCACAGGGTACGAACGGATCCTAAACCTGTTTTAAAACCAACTAGAAGCTCCTCATTGCCATCAGTGGTACTCGTTCGCCATCTCATGACCTCCATACCATCATTTCTCTGTTAGTTCTTTCTGTAAATAGCTCTATTGATGTTGTACGTTGACTCGAAACAATGTAAATTGTTGTATATCTGCAGTATCCGACTCTCCCGCCCTCAAAAGTGATTCGTTCCTTCTGTGTATAAAGCATCTGGTCCGAATGTCCAGCGATTCCTTCAGAGATCCCAGTCTTATCCCATAGTATACATTATGAGATAATTTAAAAGAAATATTTCATATACGGTTAAGATTATATGTGAATATGAATAGAGTGTTAGAGAATGAATGTATGAATCGAGTATCCATATATAAATGCAGATATGTGTATATGAAACCTATTTAAGAGGAAACTTTATCTCTTTGTTCTGTGTGTTGAGACGTGTTTGCGAATGTAAATTGTCGGTTTCATCTAACGGCCAGATCGTCATTGCCGAACAAAGTCGATTAGGAAAAGAGGACAATCTCGAAGCATCCCGATACGGTTCGACGCCATGCGTAAGCAAATCGACTGGATTTGTTTTCAGTTTTCGTTGCCTTTCTCAGACATTTATCGTCAACAAAACAGGTTGTAGTTTTGAAGGCAGTGCTCGACAAAATCCTCAACGCTGTACGTACACAATTCATCCTCAAAACTACCGCCCGACGCCATGCTTTCTTGCACAGTTCTTGTGACTCAAACGCATATCGAAGCATGGCAGTGTTTATGAAAATGAAGTTAAGACATGTCTGTGGCCAATCTTCATATCAGTACTGTACGTATGTATGTGCGTGTATGTGTGGACGTGAGGTAAATAAATAGCTAGTCTTAGTTGTTGAAAGTGGTGAGGTCGTTCTGTCTTTGACATGGTTTATCTGCTTCATTTGGACAGCTGGACCCGCAGCAGGCACCTCTGTTTCAAGCACAGGTTCTCTTTTCATTCACTGAGAGTCATTAGACATTGAGAGCATGGAATATGCTGGCTTTAATGTTGTATGATATTAGCAGAATCCCAATCAGTGACTGACATGCTGTAGAATTGAACGTTCTTTAATCAGATACAAAAAATCAGCTCTTGTCATTTCAAGGGCAACTACAGTACGGGTGGGCGGTCTCATGGACATTTTGCTCTGCTGTTTACATAACTTCCGATATTTTTGCATGGTTCTAAAATATTACCTCTTTTCCCATGCTGTCAAATTTGACTTATGTGATCAGAAAAGCTGGAACTTCATGTTTTTTGTTTATTTCTGGTTGAAATGTACCATTTTTTAGTTTTACACGTCTTATTACACGTCGTTATTTTTCCATTTGATATTCCCCAAACTTCTGAATATGATATACTAATATATACCTAACCACGATATATACGTTTTTAGTTATACCGCCCACACCCAAAAAAAGTTCTGTACTAAAAACGGTAGGAAAAACCTCAGACTTTTAACTCACATTGCAATGAAAGCTCGGGAAGTTTTATGAGGCGTTTTGTTATGTTGGAGGCATTTGGTAAAAAAAAACAAAAAAAACAAAAACTAGCAGGATAGCACTGCACTTCAGCCATTCTCTTGCAGAGGAAAAGAGATGCTGCTGGGGCTCCATTACTGGTATTTGTTGTTGGCAGTGTCGATTATGAGATCGTTCTATATCCTCGCCTCTCCTTTGTACAGCCGTTCGCAGACTCTCATGTTAACCTATGCAATCCTAATGCTTCATCTTGTAGTTCTCAGTAGAGGTCTTTGCCCCGCGGGTAGTGTTTGACTTGTGTTGTTGTGCAGAAATCAAAGATTCCTTTTATGTGCTGTTTTTGTTCAGAGAAAAACAATATTTATGACCATGTTTATCCCCAGAGTTGGAACCTCATTGGTCTCTGTAGCAAACACCCTCAGCCCAGTGTTAGAAAAGTGATGGGTTCATGTGCACCTTCTATTTTTGTGAAAACCAATAAACAAAGAAAGGGGTGTTAAATAAACATGTAAATGTGAATGTAAATTGTGCCAGTGTTAATTATTTGTCTGTTCAAACAGCACTCTTAGCAGCCTAATAATACTAATAATGTAATCCAGTATATAAATAATATTTTGTAGCTTCCTAAAGAAGTAGTACTAAATGGAAAAAATATATAATATTTAAGCAAATTAAGAAAAAATGTACACATCTCCATTCTGTTCAAAAGTTTTCACCCCCTTTCCTTCTGAAGCATCAGTGAGCATTTGAACATTCTGTAATAGTTTTATATGGGTACCTCAGTTGTCCTCAGTGTGAAAAGATGGATCTTAAAATCATACAGTCATTGTTGGAAAAGGTTCAAATACACAAAAATGCTGGAAAACCAAAAAATTTGTGGGTTAAATTAAAGGAACAGCAGGAAGTTTTACTGTTCAGGACAAACAAGGGACTCGTGAACAACTATCACTAAACAAAAAAAAAAAAAACAGCTGTGGATCATTGAGGTAACAACACAATATTAAGAATCAAGGGGATGTAAACTTTTGAACCGGGTCTTTTTTTTTTTTTTAAATAAATTCAACTTATTTTCTCTTATGGACTATATGTAAACATATTTTATGTGAAATATCTTATTCAGGTCAGTACTAAATTAACAGCACCTTGCATTTTGTATGATCTGTCTTATTTTGATAGAATGGTTATCATTTTGCAGATTCTGAAAGGGGGGTGTAAACTTTTGAGCTCAACTGTAAAACTTAAAGGGTCAGTTCACCCAAAAATTAAAATTCTGTGATTAATTACTCACCCTTATGTCGTTCCAGACCTGTAAGACCTTCAGTCATCTTCGAAACACAAATTAAGATATTTTTTGATTAAATCTGAGAGCTACCACATTCAAGGTCTAGAAAGGTAGTAAGGACATCATTCAAATAGTCCATGTGACATCAGTGCTACGAGAATACTTTTTGGGTTTGAAACCTATAAGGCTTTCGTTGAACTTTGGAATTTATTCATGAACTCCCTGCAAACGACTAGAGCAGGGGTCACCAAACTTGTTCCTGGAGGGCCGGTTGAGTTTACCACCAACTTTCCTCAACATGCTTGCCTGGAAGTTTCAAGTATACCTAGTAAGACCTTGATTAGCTGGTTCAGGTGTGTTCGATTAGGGTTGGAGCTAATCTCTGTAAGGACACCGGCCCTCCAGGACCAGATCTGGTGACCCCTGGACTAGAGGGTGAGTAATTAATGACAGAATTTTCATTTTTGGATGAACCATCCCTTAAATTGTAACTGTATAAATAAAAAAACAGAACACAAAAGAACACAAAATCAAAAAAAAAAAAAAAGAAAGAAAAAATCTTTTTCACTTTTTTAAAACATCTTTAAAAAAATTTCTTTTTTGGATTCACACGGTGCTACTCAGACCTGTCTATTTGTGTCTGTTAGACTGCAGTCCTTTTGTGGACATAAAACTCATATTGAAGGTCTTTGATGTTAAATAGTTTTCTCTTATTGTTATTACATGACAACATTTAGCTGCAGGTATGGCTGATGTAGCAGAGTCTTCCGCAGGTAAGATTTCTTTGTTCGTGTTATGGCCTTTGTCTGTCTCATCTCTCTCTCCCTCCTGTCATTTGAGTATTCATTTTTGTGGGTGAATCAATATCGACCAAATGTTCACTAAAATAAATGTATAAATGTATGTTTACTGATGGGAAACGATGATATGGTGCCTGTTTGATAGGACAGCCAAGGATATTGCAAAATCGCATTTAGATAAACGAAATAGACTCCTGGCAGACAGAAGGCCAGTTGTTTTAGGTTAATCATTTTTGAAGCCTGCAGATTCACAGGGGGAAATAAAAGCATCATCCAATTTCCCAGTTTTAGGGTGAATCCTACAAACACCTTTCAAGGATATCTGGGAACTTTTCTAGTTTTATGACCTAGTTCTACTTGTTGCAGCATCCAGACCTGAATCAGCCCTCAAACCTTTTAAATATTAACCTCATGTATGTTGTTCCTATTATTTTTATTTGTCCAAGTCATATACCAGCCTGATTCTCTTTCTAACAAAGTGTTTCAAAAAAAAAAAAAACTTGCCAGAATGCCTGTAGGTATTTTCCCATTTAGGAGATTCCTTCCTTTAAATCGTATTGACTTTAAAGGAGCTCCTAAAGCANTATTAACCTCATGTATGTTGTTCCTATTATTTTTATTTGTCCAAGTCATATACCAGCCTGATTCTCTTTCTAACAAAGTGTTTCAAAAAAAAAAAAAAACTTGCCAGAATGCCTGTAGGTATTTTCCCATTTAGGAGATTCCTTCCTTTAAATCGTATTGACTTTAAAGGAGCTCCTAAAGCAGGGAGTTTATGAATAAATTAGAGCTTCGGAGTAAAAGAAACCTAATTTGGTGTTGAGCTTCAGGCCGTGCGTTTCCCGCTGGCCTTGTATAACACAAAAACAGCCGTCTTCATTTAAAAACAGGTGCGATTATCTACACTTTTTAAGAATGTGCATGCAGTTTCTTCCACTTCTATATGCAAATGACAACTTTCGTTTATGAAATGCATAACATCCTGAATAGATGATAAATATGGGTGGTCATGTTAATGTTCACATTGTTTGGACATCTATAGTTGATGTTTCTTTAAATTGTCTGGTTGGAATGGTGATGGAGGTTTTTGTAAAACAAATTGTAATTTTAAAAGTAAAAGACTGATGCTACATTAAAAACCTGTTAATCGGTTAACTGTTCCCTTACTTTATACAGTGAAAATTGTAATGGATCTAATTTAAAGGAATAGTTCACCAAAAAATGAAAATTCTGTCATTAATTACTCACCCTTAAGTCATTCCAAACCTGCAAGACCATTGTTTATCTGAGATCACAAATTATGCTATTTTTGATTAAATATGAGTGCTATCTGACCCTGTATAAACAGCAACGCAACTACTACGTTTAAGAAATTGTTGAATAAAGTCGTTATATTTGTTTTCTATGCTCACAAAAAGTATTCCCATAACTTCATAAAATTGCAGTTACTTTACTACCTTTCTGGGCCTTCATCTTAATTTGTATTCCAAAGGTCTTACGGGTTTGGAACAACATGAGGGTGAGTAATTAATGACAGAATTTTCATTTTTAGGTGAACTATTCTTTTAAGCACATTAAAAACCATATAACGCCAGAGAGCATCTTTAAATTGTTTTAACATTAGTGCTTCTTTTCTTTTGCAGATGATCAGCCTAACATCAACGGCTATGATTCTTCATCAGGAGCCACCAACATCCCAAACTCAGAGGTTCATGTAGAAGAAGAGGAGGTTCAGCACATGTGCAGTGGCTCAAAACTTCTCTTGCTGGACTCCAAACTCCTCAACACTACGTCTCTCAAACTCTCGCCATCGTCCTCCCCAGATGTCTTCTCAAATGCCCCGTTCCCTGGATGTGGACGAGATGGTAGGGACATCTTCACCGGTGCTCCATTTCCCCAACTTCAACGAGCCCATCCGCAGCCTGACGTCTTTCTCCAGGCCCCATTCGGCAGGAGAAACGATATGTCTGGTCCGCAGCATCTAACAAGATGCACAAATGGCAATGAGCCCATCCTGCCTCATCCACCCGTGCACAGTCAAATCCGGTTTCCGCATTGCGCCGAGGCTCCGATGCCCCAGCAGCCCATTGCCGCCCACCGCGTGATTTCCAGCGTGGGCCAGCAGGCGGCTGTGAGCTCAGTCCCCGTTGGGCCGCTTCACTCCTGGACGGTAGGTGTTCGAGCAGTGATGGACCCTTTCCTGGCAGCCCCCTTCCAACCTCGGGGCCCAGTGGGAAAGCCTTAGCGTTTGAGAATGTTGCAAGTGCCCTGTCCTGCCGTCCCAGTGCTGGATGCGTCTGTGGTGGAAGCAAATCTGGCGTAGTCTATCATGAGACGACTACCTCAGTACCGCAGCACTTTAGCTCAGCTTCACTACAATGTTCTTCCTCTGTGCGTCGCTCCACCAGACATGTAAAGAGTGATTTCGTCCTTTGATTATGATATACAGGTCTATAATCTGCATATATTCACCTGTTTCTTTTTGTAACAGTTTATACGTTATAAGCTTTTTTGTATATATCATACACAGTATTAAAAAAAGATGTAAAATGTGAAAATGAAGGAAGTTTGTTACTCTCGGTTTACAGGGAGCAGCTGGTGGGACTATTCAAAGGCTTTTTGAAGTACTAACTGCCTTTTTGAGTCTCAAAGCTGGACAAATTTCCAGAATCTGGTGGCAGAATTGTGTTGAGGCCTTATGACAGGTAATAATGGCTGGAGAATCATGTTTCTTTGTTGTTCTTGTTAAACCCAAGGTACTGTAGACGTTCCCAAGCTGGACTGGAATGGACTGTAAGTAACTGACGGTCACATCCACACCATGTAATGCAGTGAAACCATTGAAGCACTTTTACAATCTGTAATTGTGGATATAGTAGTTTTGCTATATAACAATCTGCTGTATATTCCTTATATGATAAACCATTTCTGTTAAAATGTCTCATCTTTGACTTCATTCATAACTTAATCATCCTTTTTTGAACTCCTGCAAAATTTACAGGATGAATGTACAGTCATGGCCAAAATTATCGGCACCCTTGCAATTCTGTTAGAAAATGCAACCCTTCTCTCAAAAAATTGTTGCAGTTGCAAATGTTTTGGTACTCACATGTTTATTTATTTATTTTTTTGTTTGTTTGCATTGGAACAACAAAAAAAAAACGGAGAGGAAAAGTCAAATCTGATAACCATTTGTAACCATTTCTGAGGGTTTTTTGAAGTGTGTTTCGGGTCATTGTCCTGCTGGAAGTCCCATAACCTCTTGTGGAGGCGCAGCTTTCTGACACTGGCCACTACATTTTGCCCCAAAATTCTTTGGTAATCATCAGATTTCATCATACCGTTCACACAGTCAAGGCATCCAGTGCCAGAAGCAGCAAAGCAACCCCAAAGCATCTTTGAACCTCCGCCATGTTTGACTGTAGGGGCTGTGTTCTTTTCTTTGAAGGCCTCATTTCTTTTTCTGTAAACAGTGCCATGATGTCCTTTACCAAAAAAGCTCTACTTTTGTCTCATCTGTCCACGATCTCCCAGAAGAATTGTGGATTTGTCACATAAGTTTTGGCAAACTCCAGACTTGCTTTTTTATGCCTTTGTGTCAGCAGTGGTGTCCTCCTGGGTCTCCTACCATAGCGTCCCTTTTCATTTAAATGCCGGCGACGGATAGTGGGAGCTGACACTGTTGTACCCTGTGTCTGCAGATCAGTTTGAATTTGTTTGTAAGTTAATCTGCGTTCTTTATCTACCATTTGAACAATTCTTTGTTGTAATTTGTCATTAATTTTGCTCCTCCGTCCAGGTCCAGGGAGGTTAGCTACAGTGCAATGGGCTGTAAACCTCTTGATGATATTGCGCACAGTGGACACAGGAACATTAAGATCTCTGGAGATGGACTTGTAACCTCAAGATTGTCCATGTTTTTCCACAACTTTTTCTCTCAAATCCATGGACAACTCTTCACACTCATTTCTTTTCTCCATGCTCAGTGTGACACACAACACAAAGCTTGAGTCAGCCTTTCTCCATTAACAGGTTGCAAGTGTGATTACTATATTGCCCACACCTGTTACTTGCCACAGTTGTGTCTGAAGATAGAAATAACAGGAGCATCACATGCTTGAAAAGCAATTATTTCTTACAATTATTTCTTATTTTGTCCAGTCCGTTTTAAGTTCTGTGTGAAGTTTGACTTTTCTTTTCTGTTTTTTTGTGTTGTAGTGCAAACAAAATGACTGTCCATGACTGTATATTTTTCATTAGGGGTTCAAGCGCATAGCATTTAAAACCTATTGTAAATGACCCTTTGCAAAAACCCACCCTCCTTAGTTACTGTTGCTATGTTCAACAAACAATGCCGCTCTCACACTACACATCATGTTCTCACGCGGTGAGAAATGCATCCGAGCGAAAAATACAAAGCGTTCAAAAGAGGCGGGGTCACTTTTCCTAAAAAGGCTTAACTTTTAAACAGATATTTACACCAAACTATATAGACATATGTAGGACCTCAATCTGAGGTCACCTGACAAAAATCGTGGAGTTTGCACAGTGTGGTGCTATAATAGGACAAAAACATAAAAATGGCTATAATTACACAACCTTTTGTCCAGTTGACAATGATGACAAAAGTGACAATCCGTGTCTTTGTCCAAAGTGCCTGTTACCTATCATTTATTTCAAATATCTATATCTATGCCAAAAAAAATGTATGTGCATGTACATCAGTCAAAAGGTTTTTAATGTTTTTTTTAAAGAAGTCTCTTCTGCTTACCAAGCCTGCGTTTATTTGATCCAACAGCAAAAACAATAAAATTAAGTATTTTTTACCATCTAAAATAATTTTCTATTTGAATATAGTTTAAAATGTATGATTTCAAAGCTGAATTTTTAGCATCATTACTCCAGCCATATAATCCTTAAGAAATAATTCTTATATTCTGATTAGCTTCTAAAAAAATATATATATTTATATATATATATATATATATATATATATATATATATATTTAATTTACAGTGCTATTAAAAGCTGTGAATGCACATTTTATCTATCATTGATGAATCACAGGACATATGGAGTACTGGCTTGAAATAATACTAAGCTATGAAGCAGCGCTGAGTTATTGAAATAAAATTGAGGTGTTCGCATATTCTTATTCTGCGACAACTTATTTACATTATGTGAGGCTTCTTTTGAAGCTGTGTACATTTTGGGCCTTTTTTAGAAAACAAAAATGGATCTACAGAAATCTATGGAACACAAAAACTTTGAAGCTTAATATCTCAAAAGAGTTCAGAATGCAGACAGAACCTTATAATTCTAAGGCGACAATTTAGAAAAGAGAAGTATCTTTAGTCTCTCTCTCTGAATACACATATTCATTTGTAATGGAAAAACTTGGACTTGCCTTGACCTGTGGTTGTATATAGATGTTTGATTTTATGTACACTCTCAGTTCAAAAAGAAAAATCTCTTTATTTTTCTTCTGTTGTGTGACACGTAACACTTTTAATAGTTTCCCTGTTCATTTTGTGGCCAGTTGTCCTTGTGAATGCCTGCACATTTGGAGCAACACAAGCACAGAATGGAATTTTCCATCCTGCGTATTCACGTTTCAAAACCAGTGCTTTGTCTCCTGCTTTTAGCAGCTTTGTCTACCATGGTCTAACTAAAAGAAAAAGGTCATGGTCATTTGTTATAGCGGCGATCCTGCAATAAACAAAAGCTGGTCATCATTTATACTCTTTCTAACAGTAATAATGATCAATTTATTTATATATTTTTTTTATCCTAAATTTGAACATTTTTAAAAGATGTTAATGATGCTGTTATTTTAGTATTATTTATGTTATTTTGATATTTATTCATATTTGGAATTTACTTATGTTTCCATTTTTATATCTTCTTTTCTTTTAAATATTTCAATTATCTTTTAATTCTGTTTTAATAATTTTAGTTCAACTTAAAATTTTAATTTAGCTGCCAAGACATTTTTTTAATCTCATAATCATTTTTTGTTTTATGTCATCTTAAACGGCCGTAAGCACTAGGCAGCGAACAAAAACAAAGTATACTTTGAGCTTAAAGTGTTTTTTAGCATTGAATAATTCTAGCTTGTTTCTGTGTTTGCTAAGTTGTTGTTTTTTAAAACTGTGTTGCTGTATAATTGCTCAGGTGTTAAGAGTGGATTTGTGTTACTATGTGGTTGTTAAGGTGTTGATAAAATGTTTTTCAATGCAGACAACATCAATGTAAATCAGTAGGGAAGCTGGAAGCAGCTTCTTCAGAATCCCTTTATACGGCTATTGTGGCTTATTTAAGATGTATTACAAACCTCTCAATGTTTACTGCCTTTTCAGGAGGGTGAGCGCTATCAGGAATCACTTACAGTGGTACAGGGTTACTGGACCAAGTGTGAAGTCATTTTGACAGGTCAGTCGCCACACACGAGATTAAATATTTTATCCTCCTCTTGGGCATTTACTACGCTTGGCTCTTGAGAGCTAAGAGCTGATGTCATTAGCCACAGGACTGTGGGTCTGTCTGCCACTGAGAAGATTGTCTTACAGAAAATAAACAGCCTTTGTGACAGGGGCAACAGGTATTAATAGAGCCAGAAACCACTGCCATGTTAGGGATGCATTAATAAACAGCCTTAAAGGACAAGTCCACTTCCAAAATGAAGATTCACATATAATGTACTCACCCCCTTGTCATCCACGATGTTCATGTCTGTCTTTCTTCAGTCGTAAAGAAATTGTTTTTTGCGGATAACATTTCAGCATTTCTTTTTCCACATAATGGACTGATATGGTGCCCCGATTTTAAATTTCCAAAATGCAGTTTATATACGGCTGTAAATGATCCCAGCCGAGAAAGAAGGGTCTTATCTATCGTACCGATCGGTTATTTTCGTAAAAATACAATTTATATACTTTTTAATCTCAAAAGCTTACTCTGCCTGGACTGTTTTTGTTCCGGTTCGTGACAGTTAGGGTATGTCGACAAACTCCCATCTGATGTTCTCCCTCAACTTCAAAATCGCCCTATATCGCTGTTTTACCTTTTTTGTTGAGGGTGTTTGATCTTCTTTGCATGTTCACGTTGAGACTGGGTCGGTACTTCTGCAGCAATGTAGGATGTTTTTGGAATGATTTTTGAAGTTGAGAAAAAAAATATGATTGGAGTTTTTTTTAACATACCCTAACTGTCTTGAGTTAGAATACACAGAGTTCATGGAGAGCAAGGCAAGATGAGCGTTTGAGAATAAAAAGTATTTAAATAGTATTTTTTTTTATTAAAATAACAGATTGTTTCGCTAGATAAGACCCTTCTTTCTCAGCTGGGATCATTTACAACCGCATTTGTGATCGTTTGAAGCCGCATTTCAACTGCATTTTGGAAGTTCAAAATCGGGGCACCATATCAGTCCATTATATGGAAAAAACGCTGAAATGTTTTCCTCAAAAAACGTAATTTCTTTACGACTGAAGAAAGAAAGACATGAACATCTTGGATGACAAGGGTGAGTACATTATCTGTCATTTGTTGTTTTGGAAGTGGACTTCTTTAATCAAGCCATTCAGAGGGAGTAATATTTATGCATATTTTATATATTTGGAATTTTTGACATTTAAAGTAGCTTTTTTTTTATTTGTTCATGGATTAAAAACACTGTTAATATGATGGAGAATATGTCTATATATGCTGTTATGCTTTATTACAGAATGTACTGGAAGGGTGTACGTGCAGCATCTAATTATAAGCAACATCTGCTACTAACTAGCTGCTGAAAATTCACCTTTGCCATCACAGGTCATTTTACCTTTAAAAATAGATGAAAATGAAAAAAGTGTT
>JAHKKF010528566.1:39325-53090 GCA_019740295.1 Labeo calbasu
TGTTGAACAGTAGTGTAACACTGCTTTTCCAGCTTCGATTTTATGCAATTATTGCCGTAACCTCTGAGACATTAACTACCATTAAATTGCTGAACCTCTCTAATAACTAAATAGCTGTTTCACTATTCATTAACTTTAAGAGACATCAGCCGAAGAAGAAAGTAGTTTTAAACCCTGCTGACTTGGAACATGTATAAAGTCAATAGGGTTCATTTTAATTTAATTATGGCTTTGTTCTGAATAAGTGTGCGTGCTGCACAGCGGCCCCCTGAGAGTTAAAACCCCAGAGTCTGTGATTGGCCTCTATTTGTGAATGCGGCCCATGGCCACGTTGCTGGAATGTTTCATCAAAGACTATTTATCATATAAGCAACTGAATGTTTACATATTTTTCTGTAAATTGAGTGAGACGGGGTTTGCAAATAGTAGCGTGCGATGTCTGTCAAAGCAAGCATTGAATGACTTAACATATCTGTATTTGATGATTGATTACGTTTGATTGTGAGACTGAAGAGACAGAGATGAAGGAGAAAAAAGAAAAACTAATTTCACATTATACGAAAACTGGATAAAAGTCATCATGCTATCAATCAACAAAAAAACAATACAAAAAAGTCGATATAAAACCCCCTAAAAATGAAAGTGTTCATACATTCAGTCGATTAATTTATCCAGGTTTTTTGGATATTGTGATGTTACATGTGGACTGAAGAAAGTGCACGATCCTAATTTTGTATTATTTCAAATAAATCCCATTCTTCTGAACTTTCTATTTATCAGAATAAAAAAAGCATCATGTTTTCCATAAATATTAAGCAGCAACTGTTTTCATCATTGATAAGAATACAAACGTTTCTTGAGCAGCAAATATATTAAATATATAAAAATATAGCATATTAGAATGATTTCTAAAGAAGAATGTAATACTGAAGACTGGAGGAATGATGCTGAAAATTCAGCTTTTGTACCTCAGAAATAAATTACATTTTAAAATATATTTATATAGAAAACAGTTCTTTTATATTGTAATAATATCTTACAGCATAACTGATTTAATTGTATTTTTGATCACGTAAATGCAGCATAAGGGATTTGGTTATAAGAGATTACTTGGGGAAAAAAAAGAAAAAGAAAGAAAAAGTAAAATCTTACCAAACTCAAACTTTTGAACAGTAGTGTATTTCAGTATAACACTGCTTTTTAAAATCTATGCCAAATGGCCAAAACAATAACTAAATAGTTATTTTGCTATTTATTACTTTTAATCAAATGTCTCCACAAGGGTTACCAAAATCATGTCTTTACAGTATAAAAAAAACACCCTACGGGCTATCCACCTAATCTTTCCCATAAGAACAGGTACGGCCGTTTGTACATTTTCTGGGTCTGGCTTCCAGTCTCATCCACATCCGGCTATTTTTAGCTGTACAAAACACCTGGTTTTGCTGCTTGATGTTGCAAATTGGTGCATCTTATCATATTATTGTAATGTATCATCTTAATTATGAACACACTGGTTTGTAGTGCAAACAGTTTTACCATATACTGCATGTTATTATTCTTCTCGCTATTTCTTTATTGTGGCTAATGAACCAGAAGTCTCACCCATAGGCTTACATCCGTAAAAAGAAATGTATTGCCAGTGTTGACAGCATATTAGTGACACCAGCCGAAGAAGAAAATAGTTTAAACCTGGTTCACCTGAAACATGTATAAAGTCAATGATTAATTTAATAATGGCTTTATTTACTGAATAAGTGTGCGTGCGGCACAGCGGCCCCCTGAGAGTTAAAACCCCAGAGTCTGTAATTTGGCCTCTAATTGTGAATGCGGCCCATGGCCACGTTGCTGGAATGTTTCATCAAAGACTATTTATCATATAGGCAACTGAATGTTTACATACTTTTCTGTAAATTGAGTGAGACGGGGTTTGTAAATAGTAGCATGCGATGTCTGTCAAAGCAAGCATTAAATGACTTAACATATCTGTATTTGATGGTTGATTACCTTTGATTGTGAGACTGTAGAGACAGAGATGAAGGAGAAAAAAAGAAAAACTAATTTCACAATATATGAAAAACTGGATATAAGTCATCATACTATCAATCAACAGTTTTGTTTGTTTTCCGTTGAAAATAGAATTTCCATGGAGAGAAAATGAGAAATGAAAGATAGACAGGAAAATGAGGAGAGTAAGAAGACAAGGAAAGAGAAATTAAGGGAGATTGTATTATTTCAAAATGATGATGGGAGAAGAACGGGAGATGAATTGTGAACCCATTTCCTTCGATTCATAGGTCTTAGGGAGGCCCCTTCTAGGGCCATTAGCGTATGAGCTAGTCACGGCCTCTCCTTAATAATCCCTTGTACAGGATGTTCACAGTGATCCTGAAGTCTGTGCCTCAACCAGTTGTCTTCTCAGAGCCTTGTTTGCCAGACCCAGTGGTAGTTCTTTGTACAAGTCTGTAACGTTCGGCCTAATAGGCTGGGTTATAAAGTTTAAAATGGGATCAGATTCTACTGTGTGAGAGATTTGAGGTGTTAAAAGAATGACATAAAACAGAAATAAGTTTAAGGACGTGTATTTACAAAGTTCACGGGACTTTAAAACAACACAATAAAAACCAGGAAAACTCTGTTAAAAAGCTGTTCAAAAAGTCTGTTAAAAGCATACAGTCATTGCACCATACCCTAAAACAGTCCAAGAATCCTATTGTGTTGAAATGTCCCAATGTGAGTCCACCAGTGTATATACAATCTGAGATGTGATAATCCAATTTGCTGTAAGTGAATCTGGAAAGGTAAATCCACAAAAAGGAAACTCCACAATCCATGCAGAGCTGACTGCGCTCTATAGTTCTTGCGGAACTTTGATTTTAAAAACGGATCTTTCTGCACAGCGTCGCTTCAGATCGAACGCACCTAAAAATCCAATTGACAACCTCGTGGCCCTCAGAGACCCGGATCCAATGTAATTCAATAAAGGTTTTTTTTTTTTTTTTTTTTCTCCATGTGATCATCAGTCAATCCTTAATGAGCAGAATTAGCCTGCATTTCTTATCATTTATGAATATTAAGACCTATGTCTATTTTGTTTATGCTCTGTTTATTCTGTTTAGATTTTGTGTGTACTTTGCTCACTTGCACTCCTATTTTTTATTTTATTGGCTTAAATATATACAGGTACATCTCAAAAAATTTGAATATTGTGAAAACTGAAACTTTCATATATTCTAGATTTATTACATGTAAAGTAAAACATTTCTAAAGTGTTTTTGTTTTAATTTTGATGATTAAAGCTTACAGCTCATGAAATTCAAAAATCCAGTATCTCAAAATATTAGAATATTTACATTAGAGTTTCATTAAATGTCCATCCCTACAGTATAAATTCCGGGTATCTCTTGTTCTTTGAAACCACACTAATGGGGAAGACTGCTGACATGACAATGGTCCAGAAGACATTCACTGACACCCTCCACAAAGAGGATAAGTCACAGAAGGTCATTACTGAAAGGGGTGGCTGTTTACGGAGTGCTGTATCAAAGCATATTAAATGCAAAGTTGACTGGAAGGAAGAAATTGGGTAGGAAAAGGTGCACAAGCAACAGGGATGACCGTGAGCTTGAGAAAACTGTCAAGCAAAGCTGATTCAAACACTTGGGAGATCTTCACAAGGAGTGGAATGAAGCCAGAGTTAGCGCATCAAGAGTCACCACGCTCAGACGTCTTTAGGAGAAGGGCTACCAAGCCACTTGTGAAACAGAAACAATGTCAGAAACATCTTACCTGGGCTAAGGAGAAAGGAATTTGCTATAATATGTGCTGCCGACCAAGTACTGAGTGCATAAATGAACATACTTTAAAGAACTTGAACTTTTCTGTTTTGCAAATCCAGAGATGCACTTGTGTATATATATATATATATATATATATATATATATATCTGGCAACTCCCCCATTTCGACCTGCAACGCTAGAACTGGGGAGGAAGGATAAGCTCCACAACAGATTCTCAAAGCTTGCGACTGAATTCTTTCCAGTCTTCCTAATTGTGTCTTAGCTGCTGATCCATAAGCAATACATCCATAGTCTAGTATTGCTCTTATCATTGAGTAAATAGTTTTTAATGTGAATCTATCAGCTCCCCACTCACATCCTGAAATACACTTCATTACATTCAAATTCTTTTTACATTTTTCCTTCATCTTATTTAGGTGTGTATTCCACGTAACATTTGTATCGAACCACATACCTAAAAATCTTATCACTTTAACTTGTTCTAACTCTTTGTCATATAGATTCAACTTTAAGTCTATACTTGTCCTTTTGTTTGTAAAGAAAACATATTTGGGTTTTATCCACAGAAAATTGAAAACCCCATTTATAAGACCATTTCTCAACATTTAATAAGGCTGACTGCATTTTAGTAACTTGACATTCCTATCTCTAAGCCACAAAGCTCCATCATCTTCAAACAATGATTTATTAATATTTCTCTCTATTGTTGCATTAATCATAATTATAAATAACAAAGGAGTAATGACACTACCTTGAGGAGTACCATTCTCAATCATTCTTTTCCTTGATATATACTCCCCAACCTTTACCCTAATATTTGTTTCAATTAGAAACTTTTTAATCCAATTATATAATGTTCCACCTATTCCTTATTAATCTAATTTAATCAACAAACACTCTTTCGATAACATATTATAAGCTTTCTCAACTGCTACCACTGTTTCTTTATTAGTCGAAGCTTTCCTAATATCTGATTCTTAATTGTTCCTCTTCCATGTCTAAATCCACTTTGATATGGAGAGAATTTTTTTCTCCATATTATGCATCAGTCAATCTGTAATCATTGTTTCCATTAATTTACATAAATGTGATGTTAAAGCAATTGGGCTGTAATTTAGGGGATTACTAGGGTCTTTACCTGGTTTCTTTATGGGGATAATTAATGCTGCTTTCCATCCCTGGGGTAACACCCCTTCCACCCATACCCTGTAAAATTCCAGAATTATTCTCAAAGAATCATCACTTAACTTTTTTGACATAACATAGCTAATTCCGTCTTGTCCTGGGGTCGAAGCCTAAGTGTTTTTTAATGCTCGCTTTAGCTCTGGAAATGAGAACAGAACATCTAATGGGCTATTTGTAGCCTTCTTTTTTTTTTTTTTTTTTTGCCCTTATATATGGATGTTCTATTAACAGCTTCTCTCCTTACGTTCCTTCATCAAATTATCTGAGCTATTTACTTGACAATTCTTTCCTGAAAAACTATGCTTTGTCCTTATCATATACTGCAATTTCTGCTCCAGTACTTAACACTGGATAATCATATTCTCTCCTGATTCCAGTTATCTTTTTTAATCATACTCCACACTTCCTGGATTCAGAATAATCTCCAATACCCTTTTTTTTTTTTTTTTTTTTACCTCCCTTATTATTTTCCTAGTTTCTGCCTGAATTCTCTATAAGACATACCCCCTTTTATAAATGTGACACAACCTCCACCTTTACGATCTTCCCTGTCCCTTCTCACACAGTTAACTGAATATCCTGATACTTTACCAAAATCCCTTATCAGATTATGGGTTGACAGAAGTGATGACTAAAACTAGCTCATAAATCTGTGAAATGTTAGGACTAGTGAAGTGGATTTATAAGTCACTAAGACCAAATCCCAACTATCCCAAAATGGCTGTTGCTAGCAATCTAATTTTAAAATTTAAAATGTAAAATTTTCAAAACTTAAAAGTTTTAAAAACACTGCATTTATCTGCACACATTTGTTTTCCCACGCAACTTTTTTGGTTTTGGAGGTTATACCAACTCCAAATTTATTACATTTATATCCTTGTTGTCATTAACACTTTGGGCAAGAAGTAATAGCTGTTATTGCATCCAGTTTGGTTCTCTTTTACATTTGCATGTCTTAATATCAGCCATGATTATTCTATTCTGTTAATAAAAAGGCTGTTTATATGCATATCAGCTAATTGTTTATAAGAAGTACACATGTAAAAGGCTGACAATCAGCTGATCATATACTTGTTTAATTAGTGACACTTAACCTGCATTTTAAAATCTTTATTTAAATGTGGCAACATTTTTAAAAATGTATTTGAATATGGGAACATAATATGGCACTCTACAATATTTCTGTAAACAAATGTCTGACAGAGACTCCTCCCCTATCAGCCAATCACTGTGTGCATAGTTAGTAGGCATGCTGACATCATCCGTAGCAACAAGGTCAACCCCGCCCTTACTCTTAGCTTAAGACTTCTCTCTACTCATTAGAAAAAGTTTGTTTCATCAGGCCCCATATTCACAAACATTTTACCTTACCACTAAGAGTTCTCCTAAATAGCAGCTGTTTTTGGTTAAGAGTTCTCTCTTAAAACCTATTCACAAAGCTGCTGAGACAAACTTTTACTAAGGAATAAAGAGAAGTCTTAAGCTAAGAGTAAGGGAGGGGTTGACCTCGTTGCTACAGATGACGCTAGCATGTTTACTAACTATGCACACAGTGTTTGGCTGATAGGGGAGGGGTCTCTGTCAGATTTAGGCCTATTCATAGAAATATTGTAGAGTGCGATTATTATTTTGCCATATTCAAACAAAGATTTAAAAAAAAAATCTGTTGTAATCTGGCGGGGGTCAGAATTGGGCACAACACCCAACGTGCATTCTGTGTGAACGCGTTTCGCGTCCAGACACTTCTTGATATGAGCGCGTCACACGTGAGCGATTAATCACGTGCGCTGACATGGAGTTGGATTATTATTTTCTTTTTACTGTTATCATTGGCATATTGTTGAAGTGTCTAATTCTAATGTGTTGTAATACTTCTATTCAAAATTGCGATGTTGTAAGGCAGGTAACCGGCAACAGCCATTTTAGGATAGTTTGTAGCTTGGTCTTAGTGCCTTAGGAAACCTCTTCACTACTCGTAACGTTTCACAAACTTAGGAGCTAGTTTTGGTGCTAAAACGTTTTGTGAAATACTCTTAGAACAAAAACGTAGGAGTCCTAAATTTAGGACTGACACGCCCATTATTTTTAAGATTTTCTCCTAAATCGGCGAGTTATAAGCTACTTTTAGCCTTGTTAATAGGTTTTAAGGAAAATTTTTTAGCTAAAAGCTTTTACTGCTATTTAGGAGAACTCTTAGTGGTAAGATAAAATGTTTTGTGAATATGGGCCCAGGTGATTTATTATTTGGCATACAGTTAAGTGCTTTGGTAAGTTCCTGTATGGATCGAGATTTTGCTAATTGCTCTGATTGCATTGGTGATACCTGAGGCAGGGAGGCACCAAAAGATTCTGCTACTTCCGGTGATTCATTTTGGTCCGTAAAATATAGTTTTGAATAATATAATCTAAATGTTTCATTTATTTCAGATGGGTTTTGAGTTATATTACCTGAATGATCTATTATTGATGTAATAATTGATTTCTCAGTTTGCTGTTTTAGTTGATTTGACAAGAATTTACCTTTTTTTTTCTCCAAATTCAAATTGCTGTTGTCTGAGTTTAAGAAGTATTTGCTTTGTTTTTAGATTTAATATTTTATTTAGTTCTTCTTTAGTTCTTAGGAGTTCTTTAGTGATTGAATCTGTTGACCCTTGAGAGGCCAGATGATCCAGTCGCTTCATCTCTTCTTGTAAATTTTTTTCTCTTGCTGACAGCTTTTTATTTTTATTTTGTACAATATGAAATGATTTTACCTCTCATGACACACTTGGCTCTTTCCCAGATATTCCTTCTGTACTGTTACTCTCTATAAAAAAAAAGTCCATTCCTTTTTGAAGTATTTTATAAACGCTGTATCTTTAAGCAGAGAGGTATTAAATCGCCATCTGGGTGGGGGAAGTGGCTGGTGTTCTGCAAGAAAAGTAATGCTAATAGGCATGGTCAGAAATAACAATAGCATGAATAGCTGTCTCCAAATATCTGTCAGCCCATAGTCTGACATGTAACTCTTAATAAATGATGATGAATTGTTTTGCACGTTACATTTGTTGAGCAGTCTATTTTTGGGTCCAGAACTGTGTTAAAATCTCCGCCGATGATAATATTTGAGTTGTGGGAAAGAAAGTCAGAAAATAATTAATGAAAAAATGAAGGCGTATCTAAATTTGGTCCGTATACGTTTACTAAAGTGATAATATCTTTTCCTATAGTTCCATAATATAACGACCTTCGGTTATCTGTTGACTTATGAGAAAATGGAGTGTTAAATGCGTCTGATGGATACTCCTCTTTTCTTGGAGGAAAAAGTAGAATGAAAAGTTAGGCCAATCCATTTAGCTGCTAGTTTCTGAGACTCTGCCTCTGCTAAATGAGTTTCTTGTAATAAGCAAATGTCTGTGTTTAAAATGTGCAGATGGTTTAAAATATTTGTTCTTTTTGTCGGAGAACTGACTCCTCAAATATTCCATGATATTATTTCGATGGGTAGCGCCATACAGCTGATGTTACAGTACTGTGTCTGTCGATTACATATAATGATAACTATATAAATAATGTAAAAAGGTTGTAAAACAGTAAACATAGCTCTGTGGGACATATTAATAAAGGAAACAAAAAGTGAGAACATTAAACATACCAAAAAAGAGACAATCGAATACAATGACATTCTGAAAATATAAATAATTAGTGGAGTATTAGAGAGGTCCAAAAAACAAAAAGTGTTCACCAGACAAATTGTGTTGGGGAGGGAGGGGATTCGCTTTAAGCGATCAGTAGACTATTACACAAAGGCATTTATTAGATGAGCCAAGGAGTGATTCTTGAATCTCGGTATAACTGTCCATTATGTATAATTTATCGACCACAAGCGAAGCACGGCTCCCGGCTTGCCTATGCTGCTTGAGAACAGGATACAGTATTTTCCGGCGTTCCATTATTTCGCGAGGGAATTGGTCGCTTATTCCGAAAACGGTGCCTTTTAATTTTTTTCCCTCTGCTCTTCACCACTTCAATCAGCAGTTTAAAAAAAAACATTAAAAAAACAGATATAAAAAACCCTAAAATTCAACTGTTCATACAATGTCAATTAATTTATCCAGGTTTTTTTTAAATATTGTGATGTTAAATGTGGATTGAAGAGAATGCACAATCCTCATTTTTTCTTGTTTCAAATAAATCCCCATTCTTCTAAACGTTCTATTTATCAAAGAATACAAAAGTAAATATTAAGCAGACACTTTTTTTTATCACTGATAATAATACAAACGTTTCTTAAGCAGCAAATCAGAATGTTAGTATGATTTCTGAAGGATCATGTGATATTGAAGACTGGAGTAATGATGCTGAAAATTCAGCTTTTGTACCACAGGAAAAAATAAATTTCGAAAAAATATATGTAAATAAAAAACAGTTCTTTTAAATTGTAATGATATCTACAGCATAACTGTTTTAACTGTATTTTTGATCATGTAAGTGCAGCGTACGGGATTTGGTCATAAGAGAAATAAAGAAAGAAAGAAAAGTAAAATCTAACCAAACTCAAATTTTTGAACAGTAGCGTATTTTAATAGTAACGCTGATCCTGTTTGCCGTGCTGCAGAGTGGTGTGCCTTTGTAGCTCCCCAGAGCTTCGTTTTCTGTACAAATCTCTATTATTACTCTCTGTTGTTCAAAGTGATAAAATATATCTTTATTCCCACCAGATTTCTGATATTATCCATCAAACTAATCTGATTGATGTGATTGTTCGCTTTTATTCTATAACCGCGAGTGCAACGCCGTGCTGTGCGTTAGCATTCCGTTAGCCGGTTAGCCTGCCATTCGCGTTTCCTTTCTCGTTTTTGTTCGCGTCTACTAACGTTTTCCTTTTTCTCTCGCTCTGTTATTTTCTCCACGTGCCATTCTCTTCACGAGTTCATCAAACAACAGTGGTGAGTTGGAATCGAATATAATTTTATACAAAGATACTAGAAAAGGTAGTATCCTCACACTTATGTTCCTGCCTAGAGAAAAATGGTATCTGTGAGGATACGGTCAGAGCGCCTGACGTCTTCATCCCTCCAGGGGTGGTGCCACTCTTCTCTCTAGAAATATGGCATATAGTCTTAGAGTTTGCACTTGACTAACTGGGGCCCAGGTCAGAAAGTAGACAAACTGGCTAAACCGACTGTCTGCTAGCCACCTCACGTCACCAAAATCAGTTAATTCTCAGCACATAGAGACGCTTTCACCTAGATATCATACAACAGAGACTGTGTCTGTTCCCTGAGCTAGAAAATACAAAAAAAAAACTTATAAACAAATTTAAGAGTAAGAATTTAATGCAGAAAAAATGCATTTAATGCAGAGAAACAAGTGATAAAGCTTGGCTATCAGGTCCCTTTCTACAAAAGCAATCATTGTAAATTATATGAACACTGATCATAACCTAGATGTGCTCTGTTTGACAGAAACCTGGCTAAAACCAGATGATTACATTATCCTAAATGAGCGTACCCCCCAAGATTACTGTTATAAATGTAAACCACGTCTAAAAGGTAAAGGGGGAGGTGTTTCTACTATTTATATCAATATTTTCAGTGTTTCTTAGAGAACAGGCTTCAAACATAACTCGTTTGAAGTAATGGTGCTTCATGTAACATTATCCAGAGAAACAAGTGTTAATGATAAATTCCCCGTGACATTTGTACTTGCTACTGTATACAGGCCACCAGGGCACCATACAGACTTTATTAAAGAATTTGCTGATTTCCTATTTGAGTTAGTGTTGACTACAGATAAAATCTTAATAGTGGGTGACTTTAACATCCATGTTGATAATGAAAACAATGCACTGGGGTCAGCTGAACTCTATTGGGGTTAGACAACACGTGTCAGGACCTACTCATTGTCGAAATCATACTTAATACTGTCACATGGAATTGATGTTAATGGTGTTGAAATTCTGCAGCAAAGCGATGATATCTCAGATCATTATCTAGTCTCGTGTATACTCCAGATAACTAAAACTGTAAATTCAACTCGTTATTATGGTAGAAGTATGTGGTAGAACCATTACTTCTACCACAAATGACTGCTTTTTAAGTAATCTTCCTGACTTATCTGAATTCCTCAGCATGTCCAATAGCTCAGAATCACTTGATGATGTAACAGAAACTATTGACTCTCTCTTTTCCAGCACTCTAGATGCGGTTGCGCTTAAGGAAGATTAAGGAAAACAGTCTGACCCCATGGTATAACGAGCACACTTGCACCCTAAAGAGAGCAGCCTGGAATATGGAGCGCAGTTGGAGGAAAACAAAACTAGAGGTTTTTCAGACCACCTGGCGTGAATCTTATAGAAAACTGCAAAATTTGATTACTTTTCGACTCTTTTAGAAGAAAACAAACATAACCCTAGGTATTTATTCAATACAGTGGCTAAATTAACGAAAAATAAAGAACCAACAGGCATTGACTTTCCCCATCAGCATAGCAGTAATGACTTTACTTCCAAGATCGATGCTATTAGAGATGAAATTGTCACCATGCAGCCGTCAATTACAGTATCGCATCAGGTGCGCTATAAATCTCCTGGGGAACAATTCCACTCATTCTCTAGGAGAGGAAGAATTGTATAAACTTGTTAAATCATCTAATCCAACAACATGTATGTTAGACCCAATTCCTAAGCTATTAAAAGAGGTGCTTCCAGATTTCATAGGTTCTCTGCTGAATATTATTAATTCGTCATTGTCATTAGGATATGTCCCCAAAACCTTTAAACTGGCTGCTATTAAGCCTCTCATTAAAAAAACACAACTTGACCCCAACTAATGAATTAATTACAGACCAATCTCGAATCTTCCTTTTCTGTCCAAGATACTATAAAAGGTAGTATCCTCACAATTATGTTCCTTCCTACAGAAAAATGGTATCTGTGAGGATTTCCAGTCAGGTTTTAGACCGAATCATAGTACTGAGACTGCTCTTTTTAGAGTTACAAATGATCTGCTTTTATCATCTGATCGTGATTGTATCTCTCTGTTAGTACTACTGGATCTTAGTGCTGCGTTTGACACCGTAGACCAATGCCGGCCCGTCCAACAGGCGATACAGGCAGTTGCCTAGGGCCCCGCCTTAAGGGCCCCCGTGGCCGTGAGGTTGTCAATTGGATTTTTAGGTGCGTTCGATCTGAAGCGACGCGGCACAGAAAGATCTGTTTTTAAAATCAAAGTTTCGCAAGAACTATAGAGCGCAGATGGCTCTGCATGCTTTCTGTACTTTAATACTTACTTAATACTTACGGTACTTAAAGCCGCACACATTGCATAACTAAGATAAGTGCATCAGTGCTGAACAGTGCGGCATATGTGTCGAACGTATGAAAAAAAAGTCTGTGCGTTCAAATTTACCTCAGTAGAACGCGTGCATGGGTTTGAGTCTGTTTACAAACCTGTTGTTTATTGAGAAGTTTTAATGACATGATTTTGCTCATCTGACGTGGTTTCACATCACAGAATGAGGCGAAATCATTATTTTATATAGTATTCTATAAAGTGATAAAGACTGTTGATTAGCATTGCATTGCATTGCATATTCATATAAAAATTCCCGGATATGGCTCGAAGAACAGATATAATCCATTTAGTCACAGTCGTACAGATATGTCTCCATGATTCTTCAACAAGCATGTAAATTCACATGTTCTTAATAGATTTGTAGCAACTTGGGTTTTTAAACCTGTGTGTAATTTAGTTTTTAGAATGTGAAAATCTCTTCAAATTTTGTTAACACAAATTTCAACAAGTTTCAACCCAGTTTACCCTGAACATGTATATGGTCAATTAAGTTAATTTAATGATGGCTTTATGTTTGTAGAAGTGTCCGTGCAGTACAGGGGCCCCTTGAGAGTTAAAACCCCAGAGTCTGTGATTGGCCTCTGATTGTGAATGCGGCCCATGGCCACGTTGCTGGAATGTTTCATTACAACAGACTGTTTATCATATAAGCAACTAAATGTTTACATATTTTTCTGTAAATTAAGTGAGACGGGGTTTGCAAGTAGTAGCGTGCGATGTCTGTCAAAGCAAGCATTAAATGACTTATATCTATTTTTGATGATTGATTATCCTTTAATCAGAAGTCTCTGTAGCAGGTGACGTCAACCGAAGAAGATGTGAAATGTTTCAACCCTGTTTACCAGGAACATGGAGAAATCAAGTCTTTAAGTGGTGTTTAGTCAACCAGGTAGCTACAATACATACCTGGAAACTATTGAGTCGCAGTAATTGAAAATGGAAGCGAGTCATGAAGCTCAGCGCAAGGGTTCATTTGAGAGATTATTATAGGTGTCTTGAAGGAGACCTTAAGTTTGATGAATTACAAATATCAAATGTTTGTTTTAAAAAACAGCATTTAATATAATGTATCTAAAAGGCTGGTTTCAAGGGAAGCAAACTAGCACTAGCAGTAGTGTGCTGCTAATGATTTGAACATATCATCTGTGTGACTCTTGTCATTTCCTGTATCATAATTGTGGTACTTATCAAAATCCATTGAAAGCATGCTATTGTGCTGTTGTCCATATCCCACATTAAAAATGTGCTGAAGCAGAAATATGACTTCCAGCCTTTAATTGAAGCGTGTAAAAACATGCTCTTCGTTAAAAAGGAATAGCCTGACACGCTCTGCACATCTGTAACAGCTCAAGCACAAGCCTTCAACCCAGCATGAGAAACAAAAAAACACCGTTCAAGGTAAAATGAAGAAACAATAGTTCAAACTAGTTTAAAAAAAAAAA
>JAHKKF010528568.1:0-12115 GCA_019740295.1 Labeo calbasu
TTTTTTTTTTCAATTCTAAAAAAAAACCTGAACGGTCTCAATTATCAAGCCGTTTTGATTTTCTGAGCAGTATGATGTCAAATTGCTCAGGCTCCGCCCCCACGACCACTGACGGACTGTCCCGTATTAGTGTATTTCCGCCCTCAACCACACTGTAAAAAACAATTTGTTGAGTCAACTTAAAATAATTTATAACCTGGCTGCCTTAAAATTTTAAGTTCAGTCAACTCAAAAAAAGCTTATTCAACTTGAAATGTTAAATTATACTAAGTGACAACTTAGATATTTGAGCTGAATCAACTTAAAATTTCAAGGCAGCTGGGTTACTTACCCATCTGTTAAGTATAGCAAACACAAATATCTAAGTTGTTACTTAGTACAACTTAACATTTCAAGTTGACTAAACTTATTTTAGTTGACTGAACTTAAAATTTTAAGGCAGAAGGGTAAATAAAGTAAAAAGAGTGTTTACACAGGATACACAGGATTTTATATTTAAACAGATTTTACATTTATACACTTGGCAGATGCTTGTATCTAAAATGACTTACCTTGCATTTAAGGTGCACATTTACATTTTAGCAGCTTGCTTTCTCTTGCTTTCACTGGGAACTACTGACTACAGTTGAGCTGCAAGAATATTTTATTGTGTTTATAATAAAGTTACAGCATCACATTTATTTAGTGCATTCTAAGTATTAAACTTCACTGTAAAAAAAAAAAAAAAAAAAAAAAAAGTAAAATTTATGGTAAAAAAATTGTGGTTGCCAGAATTTTACTGTAAAAAAAAAACATGGTAGCAACGTTTTACGTTTTTTTTAAATTTACATTTAAATACTGTAATTTCATTAACTGATACATATATGTTAATATACCAACCTATTGAAGTACTGAAATCTGTTTTGTACCTTTGTAATACACTGATAACCACCAAAAGCAGGTGGTGATGATAAAGTCACACGTTGAACTAAAGCCCATTACAAGCAGCTGAAACTGAAATAAACATGAAACTAAAATAATGCAGTAAAAATTAATTTAGCAACATGTAACATACAAACCTAATGTACAAAACTGATACAGTAGGGTAACTTACCACTTAGGGTAACTATTTAACAGGTTTTTACTGTAGCAGTTTAAAGTCTTTTACCGTTAAATTCATGGTTATTTTTTACAGTGCTGGTCTGACAAATTCTCTTGACAATTTGTAACAGTTTGAGTTTTGGTGAATCAGTATTTATGTACATTTTTAAAGTCCCATTCGTACGGTAGGTCATATAGGGTTAGATCTTAATGCTATTTTTCTTAAAATTGTATGTTTCCATACTTTGTACGAATTCACACAAAATCACCACCTCATAAAATAGTTACGTTTTTTAGTTATGAGAAAATAGTTATGTGATCCGGCTTACTTTCTTAAAATGTGGTGAACTTCAAATTTACTAGTCTTTCAAAGATTTGTAATGATTTATAAAGATGTAAATATGTAAAAGTTTGTGTGTTAGGTGTGGTTGAAACTTAGATATTGTACATTTAAGTATCTGTCCAAATGTGTATGTACTGTAAGTTTTTAGTAAGTTGTAAATAAAAGAAAAGGTGATTGAAGTATGTTTTTCGTGTAATTACTGTTTTGGATTATCTGCTTCAAAATTTTGTTAAATCTAGTATTACTTGATGTTTCTGTTATTAAATGTGGAAGTTCTGAGTGAAAATTACAGCAATTTTCAGTGTATGTTTACCTACAAATATAACATAGATCACGCTGATAGTGATTAATAATGTTTTTAAATATAAAGAGCGAGACAAATAGAGTCATACAGGTCTGTGAGAACAAGTTGTGAAATTGCTTTGCTTCTAGGTTGTTTTTGAAGCTTCAGCAGACGCTTTACACTTGTGCAGTGTGGTCAGGCGAGCTGATGTCTGTTTCAGGCAGCTGACATGTTTGACTAAGGCAAGCAAAATCTGTCTACTTGAGATTTACAATAGGAACCCAAGACTAATGTTTTGATGGCTTGTATCTTTGGAAGGTATTTATTGAGGTAAAATGCTTGGAAAAATGCTCTGTTCTTTTCAGAGAGCATCTGGTGGAAACATGCGACGCAGTACTAAAGTCTATTCCAGCGCTGTCAGACATGGTTACTACAGAGACCTAACTGCTCTTTACGTCTGCGCCTCTGATGCGGAGTTGAGGTCAGCGACTGAACTATGCACTGAGGGGCATTATCTCATGAGATGAGTCATTATGGTAACTCATCATTTTAACGTGTCCCAACGTCTCACATATATATGGAGGAATAATATTAGTTATTTGATAACCGGTGCAGGTGGTTTGTTTTGCTCTGTGGTGAATTTGGTGTTTTGACTCATATACGCTGTGCAAACTGCAATAAATAGGAGTGTAAATATTTGCATGGGCAGTGGTTAAATATGATTCTTTACAAAATTTGGTCATGATTAGGGTTATGAAATATCTTGGCATATTTGAGCCTTTTGAGTCTGGTTTTGAAGATTTTTGTTTTTGAAAAAGTCTCTTATGCTCATAAAGACTGGATTTATTTGATCAAAAATACAGTAAACTTAGATATATTGTAAAATATTACAATTTAAAATTTAAAACACACATTCATTGACGTATAAGTATTTCGACAGGCCAATTTTGAAATACAAAAAAATAATAATATTGTAATTGTTCAAATATTAAGAATGTTGTGTACATATAAATTCATATTAAAATTTAAGACTTGGATGATTTTAGTGTTTTTTCAGCTCAGTGAATTGGCCATAGCCTTAAAAAATGTCATGTGGTGCGACCATGCTTAAGATATTAAAATTAATTTATTTCCATAACATGCTTAAAACGTTTTTTTAGATGTTCTCAGTGATTACAGTGTTTAGAAACAAAGTATTTGCATTTATTTTTAAGTTTTGTAAATAATTATCTCATATTTTTGTTTTATAATTTCAAAGTTGCCTTCTTAAATGTAGTTAGCAGACTTATTTTTCCTGTAAATTGCATAAAACTGATAAAAATGCTTTACAAATACCATTCACTTAAGCATGCTGTAGCAGAGATTCATATTTCAACCACAGAAATTAGATATTTTATTTTTATTTTAATACAGTTATTCCTATTATTGGTCGCACCACATGATGAGTGGTTGCTCCAAATGACGCAGGCATTATATCATTAAAAATCTATTTAAAGAGAAAAGTGCAGCACATGGCATTAACTGCAGGCTCTACTTTAGCTCCAGTTATTTCTGAATCTTGGCTGCTCAGTTTTTGTTTTTTGTTTTTTTTAATAATAGAGTCATTTTAGCCTAACACCCCTTTTAGCCAATAGATTCTGAATTAAGTAGAATACAACAGAACAGTTTTTTCACTTAAACACAAGGAAAAATATTTAATAGATTGTATTTATATGTGCATTAATATAACAATAGCAAGTAATAAACACTAATATTCAGCATATATTGTCACTTAAAGCATATTTAGAATAATTTTTAAATCAGAAACGATTTGAACCGTTTTGAAACAATTCTTTTGAAATTGATTTTTCTTGATCTGATTTACTAAAATGTATTGAATGAATTGAGCGCACTCTTTTCCTGCTGCGGTTTAGCTACTGCATTTAACTAGTCTTTTTGATTTCAGATGGCACATAACAAAACAAACTGTCACTTTTCATTTTTTCATCTAGACTAGAAACCGAATTTGACCTTATGCTGACAGCAAAACGTCTGGCAACATCAAACTAACGTTTGGCTCTCCATGTCTGAGAGGAAGTAAGCACATCTTCATATCTATGCAAACAATCTTCCCCATCTTTTTTGCCATTGAAGTTTTGATTGAAATTATATGTTCTTGAAAAGTGCAGTATTTAATCACAAAGAGCATTTGTTCCGAGAGCTGTTTTCAATTATTGCTTGCCATTTAGGGAATTTTGCATAGTACGTTGTATCCTTCATGCTTCATGTCTCGGGTCAGCGCCATCTGCTCATCTTCTTCCAGCCTCAGATGGTTTTATTGAGGACTAGCCAGGCTAACCGGATAGATGTTTTTTTTTTTTTCTTCCTCAAATCTATACACTCCACATTATTACAAGCGCTTACGTTCCCAGACAATGATTTACTGCCAAAAGACGATTCATGAAACATCCTGTCACTTAGAGCTGAAAAACACAAACAAACATGTCACAGGGGTTCCTTTTGTGCAAGAGTGGCTTGCGTGTAAATGAAACCGTTCCTGTAGCTCCGACGGAGCTGAAAGACGAAGGCTGGTGTGTATTTTGCGATCTGTACGTTTTCTGTGAAGGACGGGCCGCACTGATTTTGTTGTCTGAGGAAGGAAATCCTTTGAAGAGGTGCTGTAAAACAGCTCAAGGGCTTTTCAATGCCTCACCCTTCTTATCTGTGCTGTCTCTTTAAGAGATCATGGTGTAATTATGGCATTAGTAGGTAATTAGGATCATTTTGGCAGGTATGTGAAAGAGCTGCTCAGTCCTGAGATGAGAATGGCCAGTGAAAAATGCTTTAGGACACATTGGCCAGATTTTTTTTTCCTTTTGGTGTGATGGTATTGGATTTGCTACTGTAAAAACTACTGTGTTTGGTTATGACTCTATTTGGATGAGCTGCATTTGAAGCTATAACACATTTAGATTTACTTTATGCATTTGGTAAACTTTTTTTTTTTTATCCAAAACATTTTTAGTTCATTTAAGTGCCTCTGATATATTGCCTTTCATGTAGTGTGTAATGTAGCTGTATATGAATGTAAACAATCTAAAAAATTAAAAAGCCAAAAGTGCACAATAAATAAAGTTATTGTTTCCCAAAAGAAAGCATCGACTCTGAACAGCCTGACTTCTGTGACAGCTACACGTCACAGTGTAACATATTTGCATAATGGCCGCCTATGTTCTGTGTTGGCTGGCTGCAAATTTGACCCGTCCTCAAACACGTAATCTTCTCTAATGTCAGGGAGTTCAGCGCAGGATTCACAAAACGTTTGGTCTTGAAAGATGGCTCACTAACCAGTTTATTTAGACCAGCTGGCTCCACTGAATCACAACCTGTAAGTATGATAAATAATAGATGTTTATATTTTCTATCGAGCATTCAAAATACAGAACTATGCCAATAGCTGTAGCGTTTCTGACATGTGCTGTATGCGCTAGACCAATCACAACAGATTGAGCATCTGACCAATCAGAGCAAAGTAGACTCACGGAAAGGAGGGGTTTAGAGAGACTGAATCTTTGAACTGCTTCAAACGAGTCATTTGAGAATTGCTGGAAAATGATGTGATATTAACTGCATGCTTTGAGAAAACGAAAGCAAACGAAAGATCAAAGCATTGTTTGACCTTGCATGCGTTTAAACTTGTAGGACACAATATAAGGGTTAAAAATGGCATAATAGGAGCACTTTAATTTAGTTCCCTAGGAATCAAATTCATGGCTTTGGTGTTGTTTTTAGTGCCATATTGAGAAGCATCAGATTGTGATTATCATTTTATTATGCCGAAAGATTGCTGAATACAGCTGCTTTTGCATTCTTTTTGCAGTTTCTTGCAGTGATAGTTAGAGTTGTAGCCAGAGGCTCTTCAACGCTCACCTCCTCATAACTGCAGAAATTAAAGTGAAACCTTTTGACAGATCTTCATATGTCCTCCATATTTGTTGTGTCTCCCTGACACTCAAACAAATGCAATAGTTTTCAAACCTTTTGAATGATGACATAATAATTATGCTGACTGGTGATGAAATCTCTCTCTTTGTTGAAGATCTGTTATTATGAAATATGCTATCATGTGTATACTTGTTACACTGTTTTATATACACAAGGTGTGTGTGTGTTTGCGGTATATGTATGTATTTTATTGATTTTTATTGATCAGAATGGACAGTATACTTTTAAAAATAAAGGTTCTTTGTTGGCATCAGGGATTCTATGAAGAACCTTGAACATCTATGGAAACTTTCAAATGCAGAAAAGGTTGTTTATAGTCATAAAAGGTTCTTTAGATTTTTAAATGTTCTTCAAAATGGTTCTTTTAGGAACTGTTCACTGAAAGGTTCTTTGGGGAACCAAAAACAACCCTTTGGAGCCATTATTTTTACACATTTATGATGTTACAAAATATTTCTATTTCAAATAAAAGCTGTTCCTTTCTCATCAAAGAAACCTAAAAAACAATGTATCCCAATTTCCACAAAAGCAGCACAACTGTTTTCAACTTTGATAACAATCAGAAATGTTAATTGAGCACCAAATCAGTATATTAAAATAATTTTTAAAGGATCACTAAGACTGGAGTAATGACTGCTGAAAATTCAGCGTTGCATCAAAAGAATAAATTACATTGTGAAATATATTAAAACACAAAATAGTTCTTTTAAATAATAATATTTTTATAATAATATGTTAACAGTGTTTAGTACAGTACTATAGTTGTTACTGTGTTTTTGATCAAATAAATGCATTCTTGGGGAGATTTTTAAATCTCACAAACCTCGCCAACCACGCATGCATAGTTGAGTATATAATATGTATATAAGATATATCAGATATATATGTATATAAGACTTTCAAATTCATAAGTGCACACTTTCCAGAAGGTCTTAAAGGCAGTTAAAAAAAACTCACTGTGAAAGATTCAAATTGGAAGACAAGATATTTACATTTTTAGGTTTCGACTTATGATTCTTATCGCAGGTCTGATTTCATGTCACAATAATGCATTTCAACACTAATACTTGAAGGACATGTTTAGAAACTCTTGGTACAGTCTCTTGGTCAACTTTGCCCCCACAAGTGGTTTTGGTTTGAATTTGGATCTTATATAAGACATTTTAAAGCGGTTGATGTAATTTGGCACACGCGCTCGTCTTTGAATTCATCAAATGCAGCTCCAATCAGTCCTGCGCCCAGGACTGTTGACACTAGCAGGAAATCAAAGTCCAGCGCGGCAGTCCTGCACTGCCCGAACCATGTGCTTGTGCATGAGGCAGCCTCACGGGGAAGATTAATTAGTGTACACAAACGTGTGTGGATGTTTATACACCAGAGTGTGTTCTGAGATGTTAACATATCAGTCAGCTCTTGCTCTCCTTCACTGCCAACCACATGGCCAGACACATGTACACACACACGCACAGACATGTATATACTCACGCATGTATGTATGCGTATGCACACAAACAGAGCCGCACGAAATAACGCGGCCTTCTGTGTGCGAGTTACATGCTTACCTTAGATGCGCGTCTAGAATCGAACGCCCGAAAATGCACATAAAAAGACGTAAAGCACATAGATAACTACATACGCAGTCCCAGCTAGCCATATTGAATTAAAAACAGGTGTCTTCATAGTTTGCATTCTTCCCAAACACAAAAGCGGTTTGACCTGAGCGGTTTTGAGTGTGTATCGAGCCCTATCAAACCAGGGTCTCGGTGTAATTCTGTATTTATAAACACGAGTGCACTTGGGTTTGTGTGACACGTACCGTGTGCTACAGACTACCACAGGCACAGCCCGACTATTGAAACCATATTTTCGCCTCTTATTTTTGAAGGGAAGCCTGTCGTACATCACGGGAACATTTGATGGGGGTCTCTGAAATGCCTCAAAACGATCCCTCCCAAAACTGATGTGCGGTGGGATTGAGTCCTGCTCCTAAGTGTTGGAATAACAGCAAGCTTGTGTGGTTGAAAAATTGAACGGAAAGTGAGTTCAGAAGCCATTAATTACGATTTAACAGGATATAACTTGTTGTTTAACGTTTTAGTTACTTGGAAGGTCACCGTTGTAATGGTTTAAAAGTGTGCGCCTATAAAAATGAGCTCTAAGTAATGCACGTACTGATGTGCTGTTTTCTTTTGCTCGAAAGGAGCGTTGATGGAGGGTCAGGATAGTATCCGTCCTCTTCAGAAACAGAGGATTTGTCCGGCATCCGTAGTCATTAGTCATAATTAGCCATGGTTATTTTTCCACTGCAATTGAACAATTAAACTTGAAATTGCTTTAAAGAGAGCTGGGAATTAAAATAAGCTAAATAATAGCATTAACTTCCAATGACTGGAAAGCTCTCTCACAGTTTAGCAACACAGAGAGCTTAACATGCCACGTGAAACCAATGATAACTCATTTTTTACACCATATGAAGAAATGTAAGTGGTCTATATTGACTAAACTTTGTCTAGGGAGCAATAGCACACACTAAGATTAACGATGGTCTTTGTGAAAGAATCAGTGGTTTATGAATTGCTTTTTTGAGTGCATGACCATATGCAATTAAAATGTTAAATGACTTTATTTAGGTTCATTTTGTTTTTCTATAGTTTATTTTGGGTTACATTTTATTTTAAGGTGTCCTTGTTACAGTGTAATTATACATTTAAGTACTGAGTAATATTTATTAACTATACATACTTACTATATATAGTTAGGGTTAGGATAAGGGTTTGGCTTAGGGTTATTTGCATGTGATTATGCATAACTTAATGTTATAATAATAGTAAATACATGTAATGCGTAACAAGGACACTTTAAAATAAAGTGTTACTTTATTTTGTTGTCATTTGTAGGAAGAAAAAATGTACAGTATGATGCAAATACTTTTTGGAGTAGTGATCCATTTTTAATTACTTTTTTTTTTTTGGTTGAGCATTTCGGTGAACTCCTGACACAATATAATGCACTTGTTTCCACTAACTGGAGTAACAATTTAACATATGAAAAATCAATCAACTATTCTGAACAAATTTTGGAGTGAACTGATTCAAAGATTCAGGTCATTTCGATGAATCCAAATTGCCACCAACTGGAATAATGTTGTAACATGAAAAATCACTCAGCGAATTGATAAACTAATCTGAATAAATTTTGGAGTGAACTGATTCAAAATATTCAGGTTAATTGGATGAATCCAAATTGCCACCAACTGGAGTAATGATGTAACATAGGAAAAATCACTCAAAGAATCAATCAGCTAATCAAAACAAATTTTGGAGTGAACTAATTTAAAATATTCAGGTTATTTGGATGAATCCAAATTGCTACCAACTGGAGTAATGATGTAACTTCTGAAAAAACGGTCAACGAATTGATCAACAAATCTGAACAAATTTTAGAGTGAACTGATTCAGAAAATTCAGGTTATTTGGATGAATCCAAATCGCCACCAACTGGAGTAATGATGTAACATAGGAAAAATCGCTCAGCGAATTGATAAACTAATCTGAACAAAGTTTGGAGTGAACTGATTCAAAAGACCCAGGTCATTTGGATGAATCCAAATCACCACCAACTGGAATAATGATTAAATATATGAAAAATCGCTCGTTGAATCAGTCAGCCAATCTGAACAAATTTTAGAGTAAATTGATTAAAAAAATTCTGATTATTTGGATGAATCCAAATTGCCACCAACTGGAGTAATGATGTAACTTTTGAAAAAACGGTCAACGAATTGATCAACAAATCTGAACAAATTTTGGAGTGAACTGATTCAAAATATTCAGGTTATTAGGATGAATCCAAATTGCCACCAACTGGAGTAATGATGTAACATAGGAAAAATTACTCAGCGAATTGATAAACTAATCTGAACAAAGTTTGGAGTGAACTGATTCAAAAGATTCAGGTCATTTGGATGAATTCAAATTGTCACCAACTGGAGAAATGATGTTACTTTTGAAAAAACGCTCAACGAATTGATCAACAAATCTGAACAAATTTTGGAGTGAACTGATTCAGAAGATCCAGCTCATTTGGATGAATCCAAATCGCCACCAACTGGAGTAATGATTAAATATATGAAAAATCGCTCACTGAATCAGTCAACTAATCTGGGGTGCATTTCCCAAAAGCATCGTTAGCTAACTATGGTGGTTAGGTCCATTGAACTCTATTGGTAACGACGAAACTTGCGACCATAGTTGGTTTTGGGAAACGCACCCCTGAACAAATTTTGGAGTAAATTGATTCTGATTATTTGGATGAATCCAAATCGCCACCAACTGGAGTAATGATGAAATATATGAAAAATCCCTCAGCGAAACAATCAACTAATCTGAACAAATTATGACGTGAACTGATTTAAAAAATGAATCCAAATCGCTTTGGAAAGTCTGATTCATTAATGGGTGTGTTTGTACAGTTCATGTAGCTAGGTGAACAAACTAAAAGTGAACGATTAAATCAGCTCCCTTTTCACCAACTTACTTGTAAATTAGCAGGTTTTGGTTGAAAACGGTAGTTTTAATGCTAGCAAAGTGCACTTTTAAAAAGGGGGTTTCACAGTAAATCCAGAAGAATGATTTTGGGCTCTTCAAAGAACCTTTCAGTGAACAGAAAGTGAAGTTCTTCAAGTGTGAAGAACATTTTAATAATCAGAATTGGCTTTTTTCACTATAAAGAATCTTTTTGGCAATAGAAAGGTTTCATTGATATTAAAGTGTTGCCACTGCCAATAAGGACCCTATTTTTAAGATTGTTTGTCTCTTCCAATACTGGATAATACTCTTTTGCATTTATTTTCTTTTAAGAAGTGTTATTGATGTTAAAGCTCTCACTATATGCACATTGTCACTGTTAATACAAGTTATTAATTTGTTATGGGTTTCAGATTATAGATGGACAAAACTACCTTTTAAAGAAAATATACTTGCTAAATGAACGTTTTAGTCGATGTCTTTAGCAGACAAAGTCACTTCTGATTTAAAGCTCACAGAATTTGAAGTTGTGCTATCGTTTGTCTGCTTATCTTTACCCTATAATCAAAATCCACTTAGCTAAATTTGTTTGCATCACTCTTTTGGCACCTCTCACTTAAAAGCAGCTTCATCATTTGCTCTGAAGTGTTCAGTGGTGTACAAGTGTACATTTCCTTTGTTTAGGTGTAACATGAGCCCACATGACTTCTCCACTGTCCTTTTGATATGAACGCTGAAGAATGCATCCCGTGTAATTAATGTAATTGCATCCCATGTAATGGGATTCTGCGAGAGGGGCTTGTGTGCAATTAGAATTGATTACATGGTGAGGAATGTGAACAGCATGTACATGTGGCGTATGATTATAAAAGCGATCTGGACTTTTTTAAAATTCATTATAAGAATTGGGCCGCATATTGTTTTTTGTTAAACATACAGAGGGGTCCAAACATCTGACGCTACATTGCAATTTAATTTAAATGAGACTTCACTTCTTTTGGACTTCGCTGTATAGCTTACAAAACATGCAGTTTCAATAGTTTTTCCCTCCTCTTGAAAACAACTTCTGTGGAAAGAGCCCTATAGACATGGATTTAGAGATGTTTTCCTGGTATGGAAGTGCTTTGATCTCTCTCTCTTTTTTTTTTCGGGTGTACATGTCCTGATAGTTGCTGTAGGTAATCACGTGTCATAAATGGAAATAAGCTGGCTCAGAAATGAGCCGTAGCGCTCTGGTGCAGTCCAGCTTGTTATGGGAGTCTTATGTCTGTGATCAGATAGCTACCCTGACAATATCCAGACCCCTTTCTGTTTCCATTACATTGGGAGAGGGGGGATCCGGCACTTTAGTTCTACTCACTGGGTTCAGCAGTTGCTGAACTTACTACAAAAGTTCACACAGTCGACTCCAAGAGAGTTCAAAGGCACCAATTTTTTAAATACATCCATGCGTTCATACTCATAGTTGCTCTACATTACCCAAAGTTATTGAACAGCTCCTTGGCAGCATTTTGAAACTCAGGCCTGTTTCACACAGCACACGAAAGCAGTGTATGCGGTGCATATTTATTTTGGCGCCCATATTAACAGTATTCACACTGGTTAAGCTGCGCAGTGCTGGGTAAAAGAGGTGCGAGTACATTTTTGATACCGATGAAGTGCAGTACTCGCTCATTGTGCCGCATATGGAAAATGGAAAATATATGGAAAAATGTGGAGTAAAATGTGACCCTGGACCGTAAGTAGCATGGGTATATTTGTAGCAATAGCCAACAATACGTCGTGTGGGTCAAAATTTAAGATTTTTCTTTTATGACAAAAATAATTAGGATATTAAGTAAAGATCATGTTCCATGAAGATATTTTGTAAATTTCCTACTGTAAATGTATCAAAACTTA